>DWHP01008597.1:0-10493 GCA_018247895.1 Parnassius honrathi | reverse complement strand
ACATAGCCCAACGGATTAGTAAACTGAAGTGGCAATGAGCCGGCCATATAGCTCGAAGAACCGGTTGTCGGTTCTTCCAGTTGGGGAAAAAAGGTTCTCGAGTGGCAGCCTCGTACCAGCGGAATTGCAAGTACGAATATTAGATTCACACTTGGCCTGCCAAACTCCTAAATTTGTTTGACGTTTGGTTTGTTTGGATTGTGTAAATATACTGATAAGTATCAATTATAAGCCCTTCTTTCATTATTTTATTTAAAGTATTCGCAAAATATAATGTGATAACATAACGCATTTGCGAAGTGTTTTTCCATCAGCAAACAGTTCTTACCGGAGCTACACTAATGTACTGCTAAACAGTTGGTAGCACAACACCATTATGCATTTAATGGCAGTCTGTTAGTTGGGCTACCACAGTACATCAATGTATAAGTAAAAAGTAAGGCAACAGTAGCATCTTATCGCAGCACAGCTCTCTTTCATATTTGAGAGTATAATGAAGCAGAAACAATAAAGTTAAACGGTAATTAACATACTTTTTTTGTATTATTTGCTTAGGTACCTTGTCTCAACGGAATGTGAAAATATACACTTGATGAATCATGCAAACACACCTTTCGACACATTAATCAGCGTTAAGATCAAAACAGGCATTCTATCGAAATTTAAAGTATACTTACAATATTCATTCAAGTTAGCATGTATGTAAATACTATATAGATATGTATATTAATACATATCTAAGTAAGTTTAAGCAGATACAGTCTCCTAGATGTCACATTCGAAAGCACCGTTTGTTATGAATAAACATTGGATCGGACTTTGACACCGATTTCGTATATTTATAAACAACAGCGTCCTTCACGTCTAGACAATCAGCAATAATATTCACATACAAGCAGCGCTTAAATTTGGAAAATGACGGAGAACCAACTCAATTGTACGATAATCCATTTAAAAACTGGATTGGGAATCCACTACCTCAAGTAAATAATATGACCATAGCAGAATAAGCCAAGACAGACTAAAGGATTCCTTAAAAATTAATATAAAATTATCAACATTTCGAATTATTAAAAGTAATAAGTATGTCCATATAATTGACAGACATTATTATTTGAGAACAATTATTCTAAGGCCGGTTTTAGAGTTCGACCGACCGTCGGTACGTACGTCGGTCGCGCTTGCCTTTTGTATTAAAATTCACAAGTCCTTAGCTACGCACTGCGTACGAGGACCGTCGGTCGAGCGCGTCCGCATGCGTACCGTCGGTCGAACGACGCGCTATGGAAACATATTGACGCGTTCAGTGCTACACCGACCGTACGGATGCGTGTATCATCGTCATGAAAATCGAACCTAAACTTTAATAATATTGTATGATTTTAGTGTAGTGTTAGTGATTTAAGTAATTTTTATCAAACATATGTCGACACCGAACGCCTCGCGGATGTTTTAAGTTGTCTTGTAATTTCATTTTTTTAATGACTTTAGAATGTCATCAAAATTTTTGATTGACATTCTAAAGTCTTTTCATCTTCGTGCAATAATGAATATAAATTAGTAAATTCCTCTTGAAGTGCTCTTTGGGCGACGATTGGTTGAACCTGATATTTACCTTCTGTTCCTTATACGATTACGAACATAGTAAGCAGCAATTAAACAATTTGTAAACACCACTGTACTGACTGTACCAGTCCGGCCAGTTTCCTTGCTCAGGAGAGCACTGAACGCTACAAACTGACGATCGGTTATGCGTACCATCAGGACCGATGGTACGCACCGACGGTCGGTCGAGCTCTAAAACCGGCCTTACTGATCAAGGTATATTTGTTTTAAAGGATTCAAAGTATTTTTTTTGTAAACTAGATTCTGCTTCTTATTTATATTAAGTTACGGATCAATGTTCTATGCAAGCATTTTTCTTCCAACAGGGCTTGAAAGCTAACTATTTTAACATATGCGATTTCACTCCTTATTCATATAAGCGTAAGGATCAATTTTCGATGCAGAAGGAAAATACTTGAAAGGACTTCGAGCCCTGGTTATTGGCGTGGCATCTGAAGGTGTACGTACTTGGAAGCCCTGATACTCGATTTTGCAAGTACAACCCATCTATACACTAATACTTACCTAATTTAAACTAATAACTTAAGTAGGTACAATAATGCATAGGCGTTAATTTTGGCGCATCCCTATTCAACTGCTTCATCTATGTATCAGTTTCTATAGAACATCCGTGTCCCGGTTTATAAAAAATGTGAGAAGTGAGAACACCTGCGGACGCCACTATGACTGTGGACTAGTATATGCAGGCAATCAGCGATACGCGCGCTCTCATGCTTGCTTATTTATTATTCAAGTTGTAGATAGTTTTAACTTTTTGAGCGCCACGCCAAAAACGCATTACCGTGTCCTGTACGCCAAAGCGAAATGTAAACAAAAATACCTATGAAGAAAATAGTGTTGCCAGGATTTGATATATCGATATCACAAAATAACTTGATTTTGTTGGTTTTTTATGCAATAAATAACTCTTTATATACTGGTATGTTTAATTTAATCTTGTGCTATCTTCCACTCTTTTTATATATGTACTGTGTACATAAATAAAAAAACAAACAATAACAATAAAATAGTAGTAAACCACAGCACTAGTCTTCGTCGCGATGCAGTCACTGTCACGATTGGACGACAACGACGTAGCTGACCTTCCTTGTTCGCACCTGAACGCTCGAAGACCGGATGAGCGTGAACGGATTGCATTCATCTAGAGGGCGCAGTTGAACAAGTGAAAGGTTTTATCGTGCGCCGACGCGCAGTTAAGTTGGCTGGCAGATTTCGGATCGCCGCGCCGCGTCGCGGAGAACTCGAGTTAAACTGAAATTGTTAGACGCTAAACGGCCGCCACTTTCTTCAGTTTAGTTCGTTAATAAATGTTATAACGAGGCCCCCCTTTTGACAGTTAACTATCGGTTTAACCTATATTGTTACCGATTGTGTCGAGATATAGTAGACGCGGAAATTTGATGTCGCAAGGAAAAAAGAGGATTATAGTCTTGAATGCTTGATTGTGTTAATTGTAGTAACTTACGTGTATTTCTATATAGTACGAAGTACTCTCGCTTATTCTAGAGAACTCTAAACCTGGAAGATATATCAACTTAGACTGTAGTTTTGTGCTAAGTGAAATGAAATAGGAGTTCGGCGCCAGCAGAGACGCGACCTTGGTAGCAGTGCAGCGACGGCGCATTCTGCCTTGGTGAGGTCAGCTAAAACATTCCAACACTGTTCTCTCAGCATACACACACACTAGCCTTACTCCACGCTGACGAATCCTGGTAGTATACCCTACTCCTGAACTGGGTAAGTTCTGTTGAATTATTAGCCTATTTCTAAGTATTTACATAAGCCGTTGGGCTCGTCCCTTGGTTGCTTGTCGAGCTGGTTACTGATGGGCCCTAACCGGGTCGACCCAAGTCTAGGCAACTCTGGGCCGTAACATGCAATATCGGTATATTTACGAGCACGAGTTCTACCGTGGCACCAGTGCTGCAGAAACAGCTCGAAGGATTGATTCAAAATCAAGGATAAATGTATGTCTATGGTCCAATGCAACCACTTAACATCAGGTGAACTGTGGGCTCGTTTGTCACCCTGTCCTATAAAAAAAATCACGGTTTGTAGAATTACGCCCTCAGGCAATTATTGCCACCAGTGTTACTTTAATCAAAACTATGTGAATACATGATAAGATTTCACATTACACATGGGTCGTACTCGCAAAATCAAGTACCAGGGCTCGAGATACTTTAGGTAGTTCTTTTCTGCATGGAAAATTGATACATAAGATCATATAAATAAGGAGTGCAATTGTATATGCTAAAATAGTAAGCTTTCAAGACCTGTTGGAAGAAAAATACTTTCATAGAACATAGATCCATAACTATATACAAATAAAGAGCACGATCGCATTTAGAAAAAAAAAACTTCCAAACCTTGAAAATTTCCAACTTTCAAGCCTCTTTGGAATAAAAATACTTGCATAGAACATTGATCCGAAACGTAATGTAATTAAAAAAAGCAGAATAATAATGTGCACGGCGCTGGTGTCGCAAAAGAAAGCACGGTACGTTTTTGGTTTCATCGTGTTCATTCTGGAAATTTCGACCTTCAGAACCAACTTCGTGGACGGCCGGAGACCAAAGTGGAAAATGAAAAATTAAAGGCTGTTGTGGAAGCGGATCTATCACAAAGCACTTCAGAGATAGCTGCAGGCTTTAGGGTAAGTGACGAAACTATTAATCCACTTGAAGCAAATCGGGAAAGTAAAAAAACTTGAATGATGGCTACCTCATGAATTGACTGAATCGAACTTGCAAACATGCGTTGACTGCTGTGTTACTTTGCTCAAGCGACACAAAAATTAAGGGATTTTAAATCGAATCATTACTTGTGATGAAAAGTGGATACTGTACGATAATCGGAAGCGTTCGTCGCAAAGGCTGAAACCTGGAGACCCAGCCAAATCCTGCCCTAAACGAAAATTGACTCAGAAAGTTACTTGTTAGTGTTTGGTGGACTAGCGCCTGTGTCATTTACTACAGCTTTCTAAAATCTGGCCAAACTATTATGGCAGATATCTTTCGTCAGCAACTGCAAACCATGAAGGAAGAACTAGCTACTAAACAACCGAGATTGGTCAATTGCTCTAGGCCACTGCTGCTGCACAACAATCGACCACTAAGTTACAATTGAAATGTCTGCGACATCCACCGTACTCCCCGGACCTTGCTTCAACAGATTACCATTTTTCCGGAATTTGAACAACTTCTTATAAGGAACAAAATTCAACTCTGATGCGGCAGTACAAACTACCTTCATAGCATTTACTGATTCTCGCCCATATGGTTTTTTCAGTAAAGGGATCAATGAACTACCAATGAGATGGCAAAAGTGCAAAGATAACAACGGTGCATACTTTGATTAATTAAATATATTTTACAAAAAAAAATTGACTTTACATTCCTCCCGTACAAAACGCCAATTTCATATGTAAGGACCTATTATATTTTAAATTTTCTTTGAACCAAATAAAAAATATTAGTTTCACATAATGTTAAAAGATTACCTGTGGCGCATATACATTCGCCCCATAAACTGGTGGATGATGTGATACTGCATGGTGAGGATATACATTTTGTTGACTGACTGTCTGCAACAGAAAAATATGCTATCTACAATCATAATATTTACAATGTGACTGGTTTTGATAAAATCTATGTAGAAAGAAATGATGTTTGTCAACTATAGTCCACAGAGTAAAAAATTAGCCAAATTTATAATGACGACTATAAATAGTATTAAAGTGAGACTTAAGATTTTTAGTTAAAACAAGCAAGTACAGATTGGGACACATGGAAAGTACATTTGTATATTATATTATATTTTGCTTATGTGACTATGGAACTAGAAAAATTAAATAACAGTCGACCATATAATTAGCTATTAATTACATTATAATAGGCAGGAAATATAGGCTCTACTCTGTTATGAAGAGTCAGAATGTGTCAAAAAAAGCATGTATGGTAGGTAATTTATAGTGCTGTGTTAATCCCTATTTAAATGTATGGTAGTGAAAGTTGGTTGTGGCAGAAGCACGAAAGGAGAATAAAAGCTGTAGAAATGCGGTCTTTTTAAGGAGTATGCTAGAGCTGAATCTGAATAACAGGATGAGAAATTGCATGATAATGAATTTGCGTGGAAGAAATTGCGTAGTATGTCAGGATAGTGCCAAATGGAAGTATAGTCTCTGCCTATCCCTCTGGGTGACAGGCGTGAGTGTTTATGTATGTATGTAATATGTATTATAATAAGTTGGAATATGGTAGCGTAAAATAGCAGCTCAATGCTGCTGTGTAGAGATCCGGAAACCCTTTTTACTGGAAACGAGGCACTCCATCTCAGTCCTCAGGGGTGACAACACATCTGCATTTTGATCTTAATTGAAGATAAATGTAGATGTCTATGGGCTACATTATCCACTTACCATCAGGTGGACTGTGTGCTCGTTTATTATCCTCATTCTATTTAAAAAGAAAATACTTTTATTTATAATTTTTTGTTAATAAGATGTTTTTTTATTTGATAATGGACTTGTACTGTTGTACTTTTGGCAGTTTTATTACCAAATAAACATTATTTTTATCAATAACAATAATTTGTTTAAAAACTTGTTTATAATATGTTAATGCGTAACATTATTAAGTCTTTGGGAGATTTTGACAGTAGTTTTAGTCAGAGAGAGAGAGAGAGAGAGAGAGAGAGAGAGAGAGAGAGAGAGAGAGAGAGAGACAGAGAGAGCGAGCAGACAGTTGATGACGACAGTAATTCAAGCCTCCAAGCAGACACGTTATGAGGTTCACATCATCAATGAAGCAATTGATTCATGGTTTCCATTAAAAGTTCACACGCGCAGATACTGAAATACACAGAGTCGTATCAGTATTACATATCAAAATTCACTTCAAAACCGTTATTTAAACAATAATACGGGAGCAGTAATCCGTGTGCGTTAAATTCCTGTGAAAACTCTTTTATATATAATAATTAGATAGAAGTAGTTCATATGCAGTTGGTTACCTTTGGCCTGTGGTGCGCGTAATGTGGCGGCGCGTGCAGCGCTTGCGCGGGTGCAACAGTTACCGGCGCGCCGGCGTCCGACACCGCGGACACCGCTGACACCGCGCCCGACACTCCCGCCACCCCAGGCGCTGCGCCCGACACTGTGCCCGACGCCGCGCCCGACACGCTCGACACGGATAGTTGCTTCATCGACGCCGACAGTTGCTTCTCTAGTGCTGCCGGATCAAATATTCATCAATAGTCTAGAGTATATTGCAATCTTAATTCAATAAGAAACACCTTAAGGAATGGCCCACAAAGATCTGGTAGATAGCGGTTTAATTAATTATCCCCTAATCATAATATATCAGGCATAAAATCCACAGATTGAAAATGGGTAGCAACATAATGATTTCTTATATTTACGCGAGAACACTACACGTGGATTTAAGCTTTTTTTTTTAACATGGGGAAATGCCTACCGCATACTCGACTCAAGGGGGTAAGGACGGGCTATGTCGCACCGACTAACACCCCGTGGTGTTCCACCTTCGTCGACAGTATTGATATAGACAGGGCCCCAGGGACGCTTTCGCATGTATCTGCGGCCCCACCAGCGCCGGCCGCCCCATGGCGGTGCCTACTCGGAAGAGAACTACTCCTCCCTTTCTCCTTCTCTAGTAAGGCACACCAGAACACATGGCGCGACTTCCTCCACGGCCTCCAACTACATCTGCGCAACGGACGCCCCATGTCCGATGCGCAAAGGCCATGGGGTCAGGAAAAACGAGCACTCAGAAGCACTAGCCTTCCTAACCCCAGCGGCGGATCGGGTCTACACGTTGATTAAAACTACCTAGTTGAGGTACTACCTACAACTTCTTCAACGTCGGGAATTAAAAATCAAGTAAATTAAACGCGATGAAATCCCTAAAAGTAGTTTTAATCAATAGGCAGTAAAGTAAAACTTGCCAGATGTCTGTCGTTTTTGCCTACCAAGGATGACGATTAATACAAATACTAGACTGGAAGCATGGAGAAATTTCTCATGAGAGGCCTATGTAAAACTCGAGATTAGCCGTAAAGATGACGATGATAACGGGATAGCCCTATGTTCAGCAGTGGACTAGTGATGGGCTGTGATGCTGATGATGGGATAAATCTACTCATATGTCTAGCTATAGACTTAAAGCTACTTTGTAGCAGTATTTGGGGATCTATGGTCCACATTCAGCAATGGACTGTCTTTCTAATAACATATAATTAAATATAGCAACGTAAATGTACGCCCCAATAAGCGCCACTCAGTCAGTGCGAGTGAGTGAACCGGGAATGTGGGACAAGTTCATTTCGCACGGACTTTACACCGAACGCGACACCGGTCGCTTCGCTCTAGCGCCGTGCTAATGAAATATAACACAAGTGAGACAATTATTTATACAAAATAACAGCTTTATACTAAATGCATATAAACGTGTATACAGTACTTATTAAAACCATAAATTACACGCGGGCGAAGTTTTTTTTTGTAGGATAGGGTGACAAACTAGCACAGTCCACCTGATGGTAAGCAGTTGCTGCTATATGGCCCATAGACATCTACATCTATCCTCGATTACGAATCAAAAGGCAGATGCGTTGTTACCCGTGAGGATTGAGATGGAATGCGTAGTTTCCAATGAAAATGGGTATCCGATTCTCTACACTCACCCTACGAAACACAGCAGAATTAGCTACAAATTTTCGCTGGTATTCTGGGAGAGCGTGGACTACTATACTACTAATATAACTGCAGCATGGCTCTACCATGTATAAAAGTTGTGGAGAAGAGCTAGTTTTTAATAAAAATAATAATACAGTCCAACCCTAATATAACATATCTCAATATCCTTACTCGATTTAACAAATTTTTCGTGATTCCCTTAAATTGTCCATAAAATTCAATATAAAATATACCTTTACATTGCATATGTTTCTTGCGAACAACCTCTTTATAACGAATTTACAACTATTAAGAAAGTGTAAATACCTCTAATTAACAAATTTTGTCAACCCAAAACCTTTATACAAAGTTTATTAGTAGAAGTTGTGAATAAAGCTATGTTTTTACCACTTTATAACAAATTTTAGATCAACCTAACTTTCATAACAAACGTCAGTTCAACGAATTACTTGATACAACGAATATTTACTTTTCCCTTCCGTTTTGTTATATCGAGATTGTACTGTATAAACTTTTTAATAATTGTCTTTTTCTGGCACTTTTGTTTGGCGTAAAATATAAACCATTGCTTATGTGCTCCTTGTAATTCATGCAGCTTCATATATAAAAGTGAAATAAAAAAACTCGTCGAAACGAATAATTATTACAAAATTAACTCCAAAATAAATTACTCAAATGTATTTGATGATACAATGGTAAAATCACTCTATACTTTAAAATAAATTTTAAATAGTTTTATACAATACTCACAGGTAGTGTTTGTGGCGGCCGGTTCCGAAGCGACAGGCTGACTAGCAGGCGTTGTGTCCACCGACGATAAGCTCTCACTTAGCTAGAAATAATTTTTAGAGGATAAGATGGTGTTGTCGTTGTTGTTGTTGACTTGTGAATTTAATAATTATTATTTGAAAAGATAACGTTTATATTTATTTGACATAAAATGCTTTTTCTTAATATAGACGTAAAGGCGCCATTGCGAAATATGCTGTGTCATGGGTGTACGATGTTTTTTCACTTATACCTAGCATTTTGTGAATATTTTCTAACACTTACACTGAGGATTATTGTACTTATATACAATTTATTGTATTTCTATAAGCTAAAACGAAAATAAATATATTTATACACCTAACTCACTGTATTCACAAATAAATAAAAAGGGATTTTTTTTAGTTTATAAAGGAGTTAGCATTTTCTTATACAAAATTTAAAAAAATCCCACACAATCAACACAGGTTCGGATTCATAAGGATAATTCACATAATTCTTTATAGGCATAATTATTTCTGAGTGTGTTGATTCCATTATCATAATTATTACTTGATCTAATTTTGTTCTATCATACTTAAAAGCGTATATTCACATTTGCGCAAGTCAAAATCGCTCCGGAACGGCGTAATATTGAAGCACACTACAATGTTCTCCGTGTGCGTAACTGCTCGAGGTGGGGCGAGCGCAAGGTTACTATAATAGTTGTATCCAAAGATTTTTGTATCCAGCACGAATCATCTTGATACTATTGGAACTAAGAGAATAAAATAATTTCCACATGATAGCTTATGAGGTCGTAGCTAAGACAGTGTACATAAGAATTAATAATGGATATAGCTCTGACATCGGAAGCTAATATATATAAATTATTTTATTCTTTTAAGTAACATATGTTCGAATTGTAAAATATGTAGATATTATATAAATTAGATTTCGTTCGATATACATTTATTCTGTTCCGCTACAGTTAGTTAGTTCAGTTCCGGTTGTGGCAGTTAACATAAAGACATAAATTTCACAAGGACAAACATCCAGATCCGGAACAATTATTTGTAGGTTTACAAATTTTTGTTCCGTGCGGGAATCGAACCCGCGGCCCTTAGAGTTAAACTTATTGCTAAGCCACTCATCCCCGGAGCCGTCAAATATATCTTTTGTAGGGATGAATATTTTAGTTATAAATTGCTTACTATTTAATAAACTTGAAAAATTATTAATAATTAATTTAAATAATATCATTTAACAAAGTATCATTCCTTGCGTTGTGTTGCGCGAACTATTATTTATTCTGTAGATGCGCTTTCGTCGTTTCCGACAGTGTGTCCATATAAAATCGGGAATTTGGTTTTAAAATCGGGACAGTTACAATAGCTACAAA
>DWHP01008596.1:0-10494 GCA_018247895.1 Parnassius honrathi | reverse complement strand
TACTTAATTTTATTACTGTTATTTTATTAAGTTGTTTTAAATTGTTTAATTTCCATCGTTTTTATTCATTATAATTGTACCTAGCTTACCTTTATATTTAACATGTGGATGACTGTTATTGGCATATTTGAAGTAAATTTGAAATTGTATTTAGTGACATACGCTGTTGTTATCCTTATCAAAATAAAATAAAGTAACTTACAAAATGAGATTTGAAGTTCATTTTGTATACAGCATTTACAGTGAGTTGTAATCTGTGTCCGAAAATAAATTAGAACAACAAACATAACCTTGTTTTGTTACATTGCTATAATAATAAGACGTTAATCTAAGTAAGATAGAGATGGCATTTCATCTCTGTGGCAGTACCTCATACTACATCACTATCACTATTCCGTTAGCTGTACTGGCTGGTTACCACTGACTGCTCATTTTTCTTCCCAGTTGGCGGTATCATCACTACTACATCATTTTCCTATCCTATTCCAATATTATTCTATCTTTCATTCCTTTTCAATTTTTCCACTAATGAAATTGTAACCAAGACAATCAAGGTATAAAATGAAGTACAAAAGCTATTAAAGTAAAGCACCATTAATGTGTGTCAGACCTACTTTCACTTCTGAGAGGATATCAGGGCAAGCAAATGTCACGCTGCTACAGGGCATATTATCGGATTTCACGTTTTTGAAATACTTTTATTTTAAATTCTCAGAGATGCAGGTTTGCAGTGTGGTAAACCAGCATTTAAAATTGCAAGTTACAATTTCATTGTAACCAACGAGAATCGAACGGGTTTCTGACGGGTAGATATTTTGAATTTTAATGCGGTTCTTAGCCCCTGAGCTACCAAGGTTCATATACAGAAAAAAAATTAATTAAAAATTTTCAACACTACGATCATCATCCCACCTACCAAGCGTGGTGATTGAAAATACCACTTACTTTCAGTTATCCGTAGGCACGCTAGATGAGCTTTAGGTTATACATAAAATATCATATATCGCTCTATATCCATTCATTACCAGCCTATAAAAGTAATAGGAGACATTTTGACATTGTTACCATGCTTGGCAAGCGCGTTGGCAACCGCAGTTTTTTTATAATTTTTCATTGTTAACCGGGTTGTTGTCCAGCTGTCCATCTGTCGCCTCTGACACCAACGGGACGATATGGAATAGTGGCTATTCTTATACCGAAAATAAACGGTTATACACTGGTATTATTATGAAATGAATGTAAAGTGATTTGAATAAGTTGGCGCATATCTGTGCATTCGTATTCTATGACATCAGTATAGGGGTGGACGTCGAATGTTCGCCCAGAGATAGCACTCGCGGCAAGATGTATTGCTGCTTACGAAAAATTTTCAACAGTCCTCTATCAGATTGGCCCCGAACGGAAAATAAGAGGGGACAGCGAGAAATAAATGAACGTTGTAAATATCCCTATGACAATAATACAGGTCAGCAATAGATTTGCTTTGCGAGATAAAGTATATATTATTAATGTACGAACAAAATGGGATAAAAAGTAGTCTTTTGATGAACTTGTGCGTGAAATAGGCTATAGTATTGGCAAACTTACATAACAGTGGCATTTGGAAGTCATTTACAGCCTTTTGATGGAATCCAAGCGTGAGTTATGATATACTTGACATTATTTTATTAGCAATCACATCAAAGTTGGGCTTTCAATTTGTCCGAAATGCTAATCGAAATATAGGTACTTAAGTATAGAAGATTTATTTATTTTCATGGTGCTCTATATCAATAAATGTATTAAAAGAACACACAGAGTACGAATATTTGTTCAGAGAAAGTGGTCATGTATTTTTTTTTTTGTTAATTCATTTAAATCTATGAAAGGGTTTCAATAATTTAATGGACGTTATTAAACCTAAAAATTAATTTATTTTTATAAATATAGAACCTTCCATCGACGTTCTATTAAAATAAAACATGTATAAAATATATGAAAAACATCTTGAAACTTACATGCCGATGGAATAATAATAATATATTTCGAAGTGTAGGATTTTGTTGCTCTAACACATAAGTGTGATTTACCATCTTATTTACAATCTTAGCACTAGGTAAAATTGAAGTCATAACCGGCTCATAATAATAAAAAATAAAATCAGAATTCAGCCAACACTCATCGTAACAGTGTGACGGACCAATTGCTCCTTAGCACTCTCAAAAATGTGGGGAAGCCAGTGCCCGGTAGTTGGACTTCTATGAGATGTAATTTTCCCTTTTCCTATATATGTCATATTAATGTCAAGTTAATACTTCTCATATAATTAAAGATAAGAGAGAACTGAATAAATTCAATTAATAATACAAATCACACGTTCCACGAGAAACTGTCTCGGATTTTTCTTTCGGAATTTATTTCCGCGGGCCCCCTCCCAGAGACGCAGTGGTGGGGAGCGACACCCAAAAGGGGGGGCGCGACTTCATTTCGCCCGCGTCGTTTATCTTGAGAAACATAATTCAGGGACGAAGTCTCTGTCAACTTATTCCTATTCTCTCGCCTAAGCGTGAAATGGGAGTGTTATACTTTTTTTTATAGCCGCTGCGAGACTGGGACTTGTCTTAAATATTTTAAATTTAAATTGATTATATGGCTACACCGACCATAACATTTTTGATAATTTATAATACGGAGCTTAGTTTTATCATGGGAGTGAGGACATAAAATTTATCTATTTTTCTATTTATTATATTTCTTAAATGTTTTAGTTTTTAAGTATATTTAAACAATAAAATCAAAATCTCCTTCTACACTTATTATAAATGACTACTCTCGTTAGTCATTCATATTAAATGTTCATACTGGACATTAGCCTCTCTCAGAATTTCCCCAAACCGTCACATTAAGCGTGCGGATTGATGATGGCAGTACCAGATGACTGGCATCCGTGACGCAGCTGCCCATCATTGTACTGAGCTGTCTATAGCAACTGTTAAAAGTATAAGATTTTTCCAGCATTTTCCATAGCTGCTTTACACGAATACGTTGAACCACGCTGCAGCTATATTAATTTTGTAGTACTTATGGATCGGCTCGGAAAAGGACCAACAAAAAGGACTATCACAGCATACCAGCGTGAAATTGCAGCTTAATGTGGTGAGTGTAGAAAACCGCGTAATTCGCCGTACAAATGATTCCTTAGATTACGTATTCTAATAACTGTTATTCTTAGAACGACTAAGGCGCCTAAAACGAGTGAGTATGAAGAGCAACGCACATAACTCATTCAGTAACCGAATGTAATGGCGATATGATATTGGGAGGGACGTTATCGGTCGTCTGCCAGTCTGCGGCTCGTAAATAACCCGCATTCATTACATCCCCATAACGTGGATGTTAGAGAAAAGTATTTAATAGAGGAATCGCTATTGTATTGACAAATGGAATGGACTGGTATATCACATTATCCATTGCAAGAATTTCTACAACTTCGACAAACGTAGGTTGGAAATAATTTCTAATGGTATTTTTGAGATGTGTCCTAAAAATATTACCCGGTCAATTATTTTTCTTTATAGAACAAGGGTGATAGATGAGCATATCTTAATAATAAATAATAATAATATAAATATAGGTGTATAATATATATAGATACATAATTATTCTTCTCATAAACAGCTGGACCGATACTGATGAAGTTTTGTGGGGTGCTAACGGAGCTATCTGGATAGCCTTTAACTATAGTTAGATACGGTAGTTGGTGTTGTTGTCGAGATCCAAAAGTGAACCGTGCGTAGCTGGAGCGGATCGTAAGGAATATATATGTAAATAACGAGTATCAAGTAAAGAACTACACTCACATTTTTATATCATCACTCATACTGTTGTAATTCTCAGATCACAATAATCCGACAATCATGACGCGGGGTCCTTAATTATCATCATCATCACCCTTCTTTCTCAAATCCACTTGGGGTTTAAATGAGACAGCATAATACGGAGAGCTCAACAGAAAACAAGCATCAAGTTGTAAAATAATGATAATTAATGCAATCGGCGGCCATAAGGTTTTGAAACGATTCGTCCATTAACAGATAGATAAAAATTGTAGAAACTATTAATGTGGTTTCTAATTTCTATTCACAACCTAACATACGTTTTTCAAACTCAATACAGAAACAACAAAATTAACAAATACACTCAACAAACCTTCAGAGTGGCTTTACAAGAGAACTGTGCGAAGAAACCTTGCTGTGCAAAGATGTAAAACAGTTCAGCCTTTTCTATCAAAACTGCGCGGAGCTACTGGAGCTGTAAAACATGTGTAAAGAATCGAGAGGTGTGAGGATCCATGACGGTTGACTATAGTGTAAAGTGACCTCTATTTCTTCATTTATTAACACTAAGTTCTGTGAAAAACCAGCCTCAGTTTATTAACTTCTGTTTTAATGTATGGATGAGTAGTGTTGTACTAAACTCAATATCCGGTTTTTTGTCTAAGAGATGTTTTAATCTTGATTTTATTATGCCATCCGGAACACATTAGTTGGCACTAAAAAACCTTTTTCATCAGAGGCAGGAATCCTTTTTTACCTACGAGTCCATTTGGGTAACGTCTGCATTGCTGTGTTCCGGCCTAAAGGGTATAGAGAGCCACTATAATTAATGGCTATGAGGCAATGTATCTTAGTCCACCGAGGTAACAACGCATGTGTAATTTTCTTCTTAAAGTTGGTTTCAGGTGTTCATGTGCTGTAGTAGTGTTCAAGGAGTGCACACTTACAACTTGCGGCACGTTACTCTAGCGCTGAACGCAACGTAGAGGAGATAGCTGCTAATGTCGTATCAGTACGGGGAACGGAAGCGAATGTAGGGCTAATCAGCGCGTGCAAACGATACGCACAGCTAATCGTACGCAATAATGCGTAATACATTCAATTATGCGCAATAACGGTCAATGCTAGACTTTCGTGTCGCGAGTTGTACCATCAGGTTGACTGTGGTTTCGTTTGTCACTTTAGTCCACTACTGAATATAGTCTCCCTCATAGATTGCCTCTTGGAGGGATTTTGCTATAGTTGCCACGTTTGGCAAGCGAGTTGGTAGCGGCAGTTTTTTATTATATTAAATGGTTATGAGTAATACTGCCACTGTCATACTGCTGCCCATCTCCTGTTCCATTTTCCCTTTGCTGCCTCTTACGTCCCCCTTAGGAGTTAAGTCAATATTCACGCATAGGTGATGCTATTGTTCGCACACAGCCTCCGATTGCGTTTCGGAATTTCCTTATGGGTGCTAAGTCAGTCGTTAGACCACTATTTTCTCGTGCTTTTAAATTTTTAGTGTTTGACTCAGGGCTTCCAGGCCGCAAGCTGACTCCATCGATAAAGTTTTTTTTGTTAATAACGTGTAGCACGCTCTACTATACGTTCTGTAGAGAGTGCAGGTGAGGTTAACACCAGAAAAAGTAGTCCTAGCCTTATAAATATTAAAAACAAACCGAAACTTCGTTGTCATCACGCGTGGGACATCCTTAATCGTACGTACAACCGATACGTCATTTGACGCAATAACGGTCAAACGATAAATATCGCTTTGCGCAGACAACACGCGCAAAGTAATATATGAAGTTAAGAATAAATAGGCAATTTAGTGCGGGACGCACGTTCGGCCGAATATTGGTGAATATTGGCGGGAGCGGCCGGGGGATTTCCATACCGTATCGCGATTCGTGGGGTGCGTTTATGGGGTAAAAATTAAGTTGGCAAATTCGGTGCGTGGATGTTCACTTGCATAGTTAAAATATTATTTTAACGTTGAAATTTAAAAAATTTGAAAGAACTGGAACAGTAGAAAGGTTCTCTCATTCGACTTTATGTAATTTGTCTTTATGTTATGAGTTACGAGTAGTCGATTACAAAATTTATGTAGGTATTTGTTTTTGCATTGCATCTCCAACACTACGACGAATCTCAACCTTAGGTTCCAAAGCCTTATTTTCAAATTTATTCACCATTTCAAGCATTTTGGCATTTTTGGTTCACAAAAATAAAACATTATTATATCATTATAATGACTTTTTCTTACAACTTTTGTCATAAGTTATATAGATATTTTTTCCACGTTTACTCACTTAAACTTAAATAACATTTAAAAAATCAAATTTACGAAATCATAACACTCATCATCATTACAGCTCTTCAAAAGTCTGCTGAACAACTGCACTGCCTCCCCCAAGGTACGCCACAAAGCACGGTCCTGAGACACCTGCATCCATCGACTTCCTGCATGTCTTACCAGGTCGTCACTCTATTTAGTGAGGTTGGCCCTACACTTTGCCTACCGATACGAGGCCGCCACTCGAGAACCTTTTTTCCCCAACCGTTGTCGGTCCTTCGAGCTATATGGCCAACCCATTGCCACTTCAGCTTACTAATCTGTTGGGTTATGATGGTCACTCTGGTTCTATTGCGGATATCCTCATTTCTAAGCTTATCACACAGAGAAACCCCGAGCATAGCCCTCTCCATAGCTCGCTGAGCGATTTTGAGCGTCCTCATACGGCCAGCAGTAAAGGACCACGTCTCAGTTGCACAGGTCATCACTGGCAACACGCACTGGTTGTTGCCGTGTAGTGGCGGTTGAGAATATCCACTACCCCATATCTTCCCGTTGGTGTCGTAAGAGGCGACAGAGGGAAACAGACAGAAGATGCGTAGCAGCATCTTCCCGATAACAGCAACTGTACAACAAAAAAAACTACGGTTGCCAACCCGCTCGCCAAGCGTGGCAACTATGGCAAACATTAATTTACTTAAGTAAATTTAATTTATAACAATCAATTTTAAAATAAATAAGGTAATAAGTTAATGTTTAAAAATTATAAATGTTCAATTAAGTAATGGAATTTTTTTGAATAAATAAAATTTAAATTATTCCTACTTTTTGACGTTAAGTTATTCGAGTCTAAGTCAGCGCAGACCATGGCTCCCCGGGCACACTAAGGTATTACTGCTGGGGTGCGTGAAACGAAATGTGGCTTTAAAAATTTGGAACACAATCCGGCTATTTGTCTTTCCTACGTCTCTTATAAATCAAGGAATAAAGCAGCCAACAATGCTTTATGGCGGAAAAAAGGTTACATAAGATGGGGAAATAGCATACAGGCCTTGTACATACATATATTATGAAACATAGAGGTTGCGTGCAAATGATGTGAGTTCAGTCAATGTAACGAAGAAAACTATCTTGTAAGAATTATTTAATTTTGAAAAATACTATCTAGTAACATAATTCTTCGTCTTTTGTTAGTAAATTATTCCACAGATATTTTTATTACTATATATTAAGCGCAATAAAATTGAATCAGTTAAATTCGACTAAGAATTATGACAAAAGACAAGATCTATATAGCACGTAGGGTTTTTGTTTATCATGTTAGCCGCGCTGCCTCATTGCGTGTTGGCGAACTTTACTTGTCTTCGAAACGATTTTTTTTCTTATTTCTCAGTCATGCACCGCCGAGCACGTGGTAAATTAGCACTTAAAATTGCAATTAACAATTTAATTAGTGCCGGCAGGGATCGGTCCCGGGTTACTCGCGTATTGGGAAATTTACAGCAAGCGCTAACCATCTGAGCTACCACGGCTCTCTCCTCCTGTTCCATTGATTGCCTTATATGCCTGATGGAGGTATCTGTCACAGTAGGCAGGCGAACTGGCAAAAGCAGTTTTTTGAAGTGAAAACTTCTTTAGCGGCGTTGTTGTTTAGCGGGCGCGGCGTAGGAGAGGAAGTATCCCACTCTTTTTCTACGGCGCGGCGAAAATGTATGCCTGCGTTTGATTTCTGAGAGATAAACCTTTTAATGTAATATAAATGTCATGTTTGTGTACGATAGCGCAATAAATAAATATTGTATTCTACCACATAAATGATAGTACTTTTATACCGATAATTAAAGCAATTCGTGCAAAATAATTCCCTAACCATTCCAAAATATCAAAAATGCACAACTTGTTAATATCAACAATGTTAATATTTAACAAGTTTTCACTTCAGCCGGCACTCCCGGAGTGCAACCCGTCGTTTTTTTTTATATATCAGTGGCATAGGCATGTACTCCGTGCACATGCTACATCCTATTTTTTGCGGACGGCAAAAAAGGTCATCGAACATAATTTTGAGTTGTTACCAGGAAGTTGCTGTCTCCTTTCAGTTTCAGTCTATCTCCCTATGTCGCATCTTACACCGCACCTCCACTACGCTGTGAACTTTTCTTTATATTGTACAAAAATATTCCATTGTAATTATATTCGAAACAAAGTTTATTTTTAACTGCCCGCTAAGAAAATTGAAAATTTTTAGTAATCGTAAAGTTACTGTTTTCACTACGTTTTACGACGAATCTTGACGTTTTGAGGATTTTTTATTTATAGGATAGAGTGACAAACGAGCACACAGTCCACCTGATGATAAGTGGTTGCCTATCTTCGATTACGAATCAAAATTCAGATGCGTTGTCACCCGTGAGGACAAAGATGGAATGCCTCGTTTCCAGTAAAAAGTGTCTCCGGTCCTCTACACTCACCATACGAAACACAGCAGCATTAAACTACTATTTGACGCCGGCATCTGTGAGAGCGTGGTCCTTTCCCGGTCGAGCCGACTCATTCGTGCTGCAACTATACTACTAATATAACTGCAGCATGGCTCTACCACGTATAAAAGGAGGTCACAGGAAGCCACCCTAACAATATTTTGATGGCAGACACCATGGTCTATATGTATGTGTGTGTGTGTGTGTGTGTGTTTGTGTGCGCGTGTGTGTGTGTGTGTGTGTGTGCGTGCGTGTACGTGTGTGTGTGTGTGTGTGTGCGTGTGCGTGCGTGCGTGCGTGCGTGTGTGTGTGTGTGTGTGTGTGTGTGTGTGTATATGTATATAAGCCTCTTATAAGTTTTAAACGGCTTGATCGATTGAAAGAAATTAAACGGATTTCAAATTTTTTTGTAATAATAGTTTCTTTATTTGACACTTATAATTTCATACAACATCATTGAGCCCTGACTCCCAAACTAGGATACCCTGTATTTCGGGAGACAGTTCCTTTTCTATTCAGTTATAAACCTATGTAATTAAATTAAATTAATTAAATAAGCACATGACTTATGGTACAGAGAAATGTTTTCCAAAGGAATAGCAATTTCAAATGTTCCCTACGTCATTGATCTAGTGTAACAATTCAAGCGATACGTGCTCCTTGCAAACATTCCCCGAGTCCCCCTTCTATCACGTACCGTATGTTCTCGTTATAAGAAACAGATCGTAAATTGTTCTATTTTATCAAAACTATTGGTAACATATTTTATATAACACGTAATTAAGCACCATAAATATGAAAAAAAAAACAGTGATGGTTCAGTTAATTAGCGGTGTTGATAAACGTTTAGTTGCGGCGCGAAATTTAATCTTGTTCTGAATATACATGCAATATCAGTTATCCCGAGTTATCCATCATGGAAACAGGTAATTGGAATTCGATAAATACATCACAAATAAATACATCACACTCAGACTTCAGACATTGAATTTGTACATAAACTACACTATATTAAACATAAATATTACTATTACACCCGACGTAACCCGCAGAATGCTTAAGTGTCCGTTATGAAGTTTGGTTATTTTACACCTATATCTGAATGATTTTTATGTAGTAATCCTACTAAATAAAAAGTAAATCGGATAACTATAATGAACCATTAACTAATAAATTACTCTTGCTATGATCCATTTTTGAATAAGAGTACGCTCGTGAGTTTTACCTATAGTCATCCTGCCCCTAGCTAGCAATAAGAGCCAGTATTATGGGAATGGACATGGAACTTTCCATTTCATAAGTGGTGACAACGCATGTTATGTTGAGATATTTTGTTGCAGTAGCCTATGCCGTTACTGTTAGATTTACCACCGTCGCTAGGTTTCATATCATTTTTAGCTTATTTATTTATCTTAATGAAAACTTGTAACCTTTAAGTATTTTGTGCTTACTACTACTTAACTACCTTAAATAATGGTAAGCATGTACGTGAAAGGCCTACAAATAATCTTTCCGGGTCTGGATGTTTGTCCTTATGAAACTTTTGTATGTTAACAACCTCCACGAATCAGCAGAACATTTATTAAAATACTAAACCAACTCCGCATCGATTTTGACTCTTCGAAAGTGATGACAAAAATCTAATGGCACCATTACTCTATTTTAACTACCATTACCATTTCATTGAACGAATATATAATGATATTTGAATAATGACAATTTTCATAAGCAATTTTTTCATTTATGGCTCTATCACAACTTAACTTGTGAAATCTTTGTCAAACATTTGCCCTTTCATGAATAAACTTATCACCTTAAACCAATTTTATACATCAGAAGTTTGCAAACATTAAAGCACTTATACTCTATTAAATCTGTTTTAATTACGTGTACGCATATGAAGTTGACTTTATGATAA
>DWHP01008595.1:0-10494 GCA_018247895.1 Parnassius honrathi | reverse complement strand
CAGGTTGCGTTACAAGCGTCCGAGACCGAGGTAAACTTGGACTCACTAACCGATGTGTCTTAGGCATATCATCTTAGTTTAGGTGGTTTTTATTAAAGAAGAGGTGGCAAACGGGCAAACGGTTTAAGTGACAACCGCCACCCATGAACAACTGCAACACCCAAGGAATTGAAGGTGCGTTGCCGGCCTTTTAGAAAGGAGGAAGCTCTTTTCTTGAAGGTCCCTAAGTCGTATCTGTCCAGAATATCGCCGGTGGTAAACTATTGCAAAAGAGGTCGTATGCGGAAGAAAACTCCTAGTGAAACGTACAGTGGTGGACCGCTAACCATCCAGATTTTATGGATGGTATCGGAAGGCTTACCGCGTAGCGCGTTCATGAAATTTGGCGGGTGGGATTAATCCAAACAATTCCTCAGAGCATTCCCCCTGGTATACGCGAAAGAAAATGCAAAGAGGTGCAACATCTCTTCGCAACGCCAATGAATCAAGCCGATCGGAAAGCACTCGGTCGTCCACGATTCACGCCGCTCTGCCCTGGATCGGGGGCCCCAGCCCAGAGATGGGAACGGAATTCCATGTGCAGCTGAACATGCGTCTTGTTGAGTTGCAAGCGGTGTACCGGCATGAAATACTGTCCCGCTTTGCTGAGCACGCCAAACTTTTTAGAGGCCAATTTGGCCTTCTCTGCCAAGTGACCACAAAACTGCACATCAATCGATATGTCGACGCCGAGGATTCCGATACTGGCTGAGGCAACATGGGGAGTACCTTGAAACTGAGAAGATACGACTTTTTTTAGTGGTTAACACGCAAACTTGTGTCTTCTGAGGGTTTAACTGGACTAGATTTAGTCACCCCCAATCCAAGACTATGTTTAATAAAGACTAGACTTCAGGCACAAGTTTGTCCCAGTACTCGGAGACGTTTTCCCTGCTTTCGTATCACAGACAATATTACTATGTCTTTAATACATGGGACTTCAACCTACAACTCTATTATTGTAATTTTTATGCATCATAGAGATCTCCCATAGTAATGCTTATGTGTCATACACCTTACTGTCATAAGTCCGTAATACAGGACTGTATATTGTGCAATAGTACTATAAGTAGTCCGTCACCGACCATCCCATATATATAAACCCTTGGGTATGCGTGTCCGGCAGCTCCCTTATGTAAGAAATCTTTACAAGAACACGCTCAATGACTTAGACAATTTTCTCTACACGAACACGCTCAATGACGTAGACAGTTTTTGACCAATTTTAAAACCACTTTTTAAATTTTATTGATCTTTATTACTATTATATTTTTGACTTGTATTTCCATTATTTAACACATTTCGAATACTAGGTTATGACATATATAACTTTGTTTCAATTTATAAAAAGTTTTAATAAACCTATTTATTTTGAAAGACAATATCAAGCCTTTACTATAACACTTAATATTTGAAATGTATTTACTTTAACTTTATGCTTATTAATATATTTTTATTGTTTGATATATTTCTTCTAAGATATAATTTTGACGGCTTTATATAGAAATTAATTAATAATAATAATAATGGGCCGTCACAATAGTTAAAGCGTAAGAGTAATAGCTAAAGTTATGCAACTATTTAATATTAAAAACTAATAATCCAAATGTTGATCTTCATATCACATCATCATCATTTATCATCATTATAGCCTTTCACAAGTCCACTACTAAACATAGGGGGATTGGGCCCAAGTAATGCCACAAAGAACGGTCCTGAGCCACCTGCATCCGTCGACTTCCTGCATGTCTTAGCAGGTCGTCACTCCATCTAGTGGGGGAACACTCTACACTACGCTACCGGTACGAAGCTACCACTCGAGAACCTTTTTCCCCATCGGTTATCGGTTCTTCGAGCTATACGGTCAGCCTATTGTTACTTCAGCTTACTAATCCGTCGGGCTACGTCGGTTACTCTGGTTTGACTGCGGATATCCCCGTTTCAGAGTTTATCACGCAGAGAAACCCCGAGCATAGCCTTCTACATGGATCGCTGAGCGACCTTGAGCGTCCTCATACGGCCGGCAGTGAGGGACCACGTCTCAGATCCGTAATTCATCACTGGCAACACGCGCTGGTTGTACAATCTAGTTTTCAGAGTTTGAGGTGTACCTGACAGGATGATGTGTCGTAATTTCCCGATCGCTGCTCAGCCGAGTTGAATCCGTCGATTGACCTCTCGGTCGAAGTTGGACTTACCTAGTGCGGCTACTTGTCCCGGGTAAATGTACTCGTCAACAACTTAGAGTATAGTGCTCCAAACAACTACCGGCGTAGGTATGACATGCGTATTAAACATGATCTTTGTTTTGTCCATATTCATTTTAAGACCTCATTCAGCATAGATCCTCCAGTGATTCCGCCATAAGGACTATATCGTCGGCCAATCGAAGGTGAGTGATGTACTCGCCATTGATGTTTATACCGTATTATTTCCAGTCCAGTAGCTTGAAAACGTCTTCCAATGCAGAGGCGAAAAGTTTCGGGGATGTAATGTCATTCTATCTTACACCTCTCACCTCTGTGCAGTTGGATAGGTTTCGAACTCCGGTTCTGTACTCGGTTAGTCATCGTAGCCCTACTGTACAAACACTTCAGCGCTTCGATATACTGACCGTCAACTTGACACCACTGAAGGGACTGTAGCACCGCCCAAATTTGGACGGAATCAAAAGCTTTCTCGTAGTCCACATCCGGCAGACATAGTGGAAGATTGTACTCTTCGGTCTTCTGTACAATCTGCCGCAGGGTGTGTGTGTGGTCTGTGGTACTGAAGCCTTTTCGGAAACCGGCTTGTTCAGGAGCACGTGGACAGCACGTGGACTTGGCTTAGAAAGGAAGTCGGTCCGTAGTTCTTCAAGAGAGCGTTGTCACTTTTCTAGAAGAACATGGAGCAAGGAATTGAACAGCTTTAGAAGGACTTTACGTACCGGTGTTCCACCCCCTTTCAGAAGCTCCGCTGTAATTCTATCCTCGCCTGGGGTCCTGCCGTTTTAAGGTGCTGGAGAACCATTCTAATCTCGCTCAGACTAACGTCCGTGATATCATCGGGGTAATGTCGGATAAGAATTGCTCTTGGATCGTCACTCACACTTGCGAGTGGCTCTAACGATGATGTGTACAGCTGCCCGAAGAACCTCTCAATCTCACTTAAAATTTCTGGTGTCCACAAACGATGCTGCCACACTCAGTCTGCAGCTTTGACAGTTGTTTCTTTTTGGCAGACAGATCTCTGGCAAAAACTTTGGAGCCCTGGTTCCGCTCAATCGCTTTTTCGATACGAGCTGTATTGAAGAAGCCTGTCTTCATATCTATACTTTAAAAATATAGGACTTGCATGTAAACTTTCTACCCCAATTTCACTCTCTTAGAGTTGGAATTTAGTAAAACAAGTTATTCAGGATTTCATTATTGAAAAACTATAACTTTAATGCCGATTTTCGTGGATATAACTCCGAAACGTAGAACTTTAAAAAATTAAAATTCTTAAAATTAGGTTTGTTCCAAATGAAGTTCCCTTCATAGTGGAAGTGGGAAGAACCACACTCATTAACGGATATAGAAAAATGTGCGCCTTATTGTGGCGACGAAAGATAATCCGCCACTTCATATCGTCGTAGCAAACAGCCTGTGTGGACTTTTAATAAGCTGTAATTAAGACGATGATAAGCTCTACGCATTATTGCCCCATTAAAAGTAAAATAGTTCAGCCTACATCTCGTCTTCGTCATTACTGGGCTCAGAAAATTTTGGGTCAAAAAAGTTTTCGCTGTGCTGACCCCAACACGGGATGACCTCAGCTGGGGAACCAGATAAGCAGGTTTCCTCGCAATCTCTTTCTCGCCGTGAGAATGCGGTAAGGTAAGGTAAGAGATATTTCAAATTGCAGTTGAAATACCTTTTAACTACACAGACATCTAGGTTTTCCCACATAGTTATTGGTCACCACTTCACCGGTCACGTGATAAATCAGCACATAAAACTTCCTATTACAGGTTCATTTGTCATACACATTTTTCTCCCGTGCCATGATGAAATCTTACGGCCTGCTACATGGTTCTCGTATTTGTTTAAATAAAATTCATGAAGCTGACACAAAGCTTTTGCATGATTGTACACGTCTACTTTATAATTAGATATTCAACGATGCCACGAAATACTCCATCATATAGATTTAAAAATACAGTGCACTTAATTTTCAAGTATATACGTCAGATAACTTGATAATAAATGAATTTGGTGAAATTAAAGCTATAACGATAGACCTCAGACACCCAATATATTCTAAAGAACTTCTCTCATAATCACGGTTTTAAGTACACAGTATTAATATAAGTGTCGTTAGCCGGTTTGCCAAACGTGTTAATTGCGGTAAATCATTCAGATAGTGACCACCAGTCTGGACACCTAGTTAAAGTTTCGATTCTAAACGAATAAGTATTCGGTAGCCTCTATCATAAAATTTTATCAATGTCTAGCCATAATTACGCTATCTAGTAATATCAGCGATAGAAGGTTGGGGTGTGACTTGATAGCCGCGAACGTTTATAATTTAGTATATAAATATCTATTGCGGGTACATCACTCACATTCGATTTGCCAACAATATAGTCCTTACGGCAGAATCGCTGAAGGCCCTAAGTACGCTAACAACTATGCTCAATAACCTCAATGGGGTCTCCTACCGGATAGGTCATAAGCTGAACATGGACAAAGATCATGTTTAATGTCCATCTCACACCTATGCTGGTAGTTGTTGGGAGCACTAAGCTTGAAGTTGTTGACAAGTACGTTTACCTGGGATAAATGGTCCGACTAGGTACGTCTAACTTCGACCGAGATGTTAATCGACGGATTGAACACGGTTGGACAGCGTTCGGGAAATTACGATACATCTTCTCGTCAGGTATACCTCAAACTCTGAACACTAGATTCTAGACTAGGCAACGCGCAGTGGTTGTACAACCACTGCGCGTTGTCAGTGACGACTTACCGAACTGAGACGCGATCCTTAACTGCTGGCTGTATGGGGGTGCTCAAGGTTGCTCAGCGAGCTGTGGAGAGGGTTATGCTCAGAAATGAGGATATTCGCAGTAGAACCAGAGTGACTGACAAAGCCCAACGGATTAGTAAGCTGAAGTGGCAATGGCTCGAAGAACCGATAAGCGATGGTGAAAAAAAGTTTCCGAGTGCAGCCTCGCTCCAATAGCCGTAGTGTAGGGCGACTCCCCACTAGATTGAGTGATGACCTGGTAAGACATGCACCAAGTCGATGGATGCATGTGTCTCAGGACAGTGTTTTCTGGCGTTCATTGGGGGAGGCCTATGTTCAGCAGTGAACTTGTAAAAGAAAGAGGAGAAGGGGCTGTAATGATGATGATCTTTTATTCAGTCCCCTGGCCTTGTTTTTCTAGAATTTATTAGAATTACAGACACGACTTTTTACAGATTTACTATACAATTTAGAATATAAAGTTATATATACCTAGTTATACACATCAAAAAAGTTTGTGATCACTAGCAAAAGCTGATTATTTTGATTTTATCAAAAAAATATTTACACTATACATTTTTTTGAAAAAGAAATACACTGTTTGAAATTAAAATATAAAACTCTTTTTTTATTATTAAATAACAAAAACTGAGTACTTCTACCCTAATGTATATATATAAACAGAAATTCGATGGAAAGAAAAATATTGTTTAACCAAACATACGCAAAAATTTTTGTATAGAAGGTTTTAATTTAATAAAATATAACTACTCCCCTGGCTCTAACATGCGAAGATCCTTCAAGGCATTCTGAGGATCAAGTTATTCAGCATTTCTTGCGATAATCTATCCCAATCTTCAATAGGGTCTTCCCAAATCTCTGGCACTGTCTGGGGAGGTGGCTGACGGTTCCAAACAGCTTGCTTAAGAGCGTACCACGCGTGCTCTATTGGGCTTGAGTCAGGTGAGGCGGCAGACCAGCCTAACCTCGTGATGTCGTATTCTTGGAGAGCAGCACTGACTCGTTGAGCTCGATGTGCGGGCGCACAATCATTGACCGGTATGAATTAGTGCCTATGTTCTACTCGGAATTGAAATTTGCCAAACGGTTCGGTGGCGGTTTTTTGCCTTTCAGAGTCTCCAGATCTTCTGTAGACACAGACATTTCGATTGTCTGGGTGAGTATTGATTTACGATTCGTCAACGAAGAGATAGTTGTGCCAAATATTTTCCTCCTCATCTTCTTCATTATGCCGGAGCCTAGCTCACTGCAATCTCCGTCGCTGACGTTGTCGTGAATTTAGAGCTGCCCATTATGACCTCGGTGCTCGTAGGCCAGCCTGGTGCAAGCAGTTCCAAATGGTTTGAGTGCTAACTAAAAACTAATAAGCTAAAAATCCAGAAGCAGCCCGCACTTCTGCTTTTATTGCAGTGCAGTTTATTGTTTGGTCACAGGCTGCCTGCGATATGATATAGCGCTTCTGAGGAGGAGTCAAAACAGTTGAGTGACTACTGTAGGGTCGGTCAGCTAAATTATCCGTACAGAGGTACCTCTGCACCGTGGCCACAACACACGATTGGGATACAACAACTATGCCTGCTATTTCTCGCGTGAAATATCCTTCTTCCCTGAAAGTTACAACTCTCGAAATTTGTGATTAATTCGTAAAACTTGTGATAATCCTCATGGCATATTTTCAATCACAACTTTGTTAAAAAAATTAAATCCGTTAAAATTGATTAAGTAATGGTCCCCACACACGGTCAGTTAAAATGATCAGTTGGACTGACGTACATCCAAAAACTGACCGTGATTGCGGAATCTCAAGCTGAAATTTTCAACTGATGACAGCCCACAGATTTTTTCGACCGCAATGTTAGTTGAAATTGCTCAGTCTAACTGATATACATCCTAAAAGTGATAGCGATTGTGAAATCTTAAGTTGAAATTTTGAAATGATGGCACTCCACGGAGTTTTCCGGGCGCACCGTAAATCCGCTGACTTCAATTCGTTTTAATTACTGGTAAGTACCTACTTTCTTAGTAACTACTTACATTATTTCTATGCTATTGGTAGACAAAAACGTTGCTGCCCATAAATCACTTTCAATTGGAGATAATTTAAAATTTAAGTAGAAGCTTAATAGTATTTTAAAAAACTGCGATAATGGTTTGTTATTATTTATATATTTGAAATTAAGTTTAAAATTTGGCTACTTTTTGAAAAATAGGCCTATATAAAATACTCTCAATCCGCTCCGCCTTTGCACGAGTGATTTCTGGATCTCGACAACAGCGCCACCTCCAGTCCAATTGAGATATTAAACCATCTAGGCACTCTCTCCGACTCAACTCACAAAAAATTAATTAAAACCGGACGAGCCATTTTTGAATTTCTGCGAGCCCAACGAACATCAATTGATTTTTATATACAGAGATATCGAAAAAGCTAGTTATATCTATATGTATATGCGACGCGTTGACTTACAAACTCCTATAATCAGTGATAGTGTAGTGTATATTAAGATGTATGATGTATGAGATGTATATTAAGATAGATGAGACATATGCGCACGGAAAATGTTGAACTTAAATTCATACAATTGTAAGAATTCTATTTAGTGGCGCGGAAATGCGATCTAGATTATACGCTCTTACGCAAAAAATATCTTCAAAATGCCGAGTTGTATTATGCGGAAGTGCAAAATTCATTCCTCCAAAATAAAAAAAAAAGATAAAGGAATTATACTAAATGTATGATAATTTCACACAAAATTCAATAATTATTACATTTTATAGAAGAACTTTTCTACTTTGTTGCAAATGAAGTACAGAGTATATAATTTTAGCTGAGTGTAAAAGGGATAAACTCGAACGTCATGAACGTCATAAATTATTCTATGAGAAGTGAAAACTTTACAGGTATAAAAAGTTCATCTTTGTCATGGGTACCACAAACGGTCAGTTCAAATGATCAGTTGAACGGACGTACATCCAAAAACTGACCGTGAGTGCGGAATCTTAAGTTGAAATTTTCAACTGATGACAACCCACGGATTTTTTCGACCGCACTGTCAATTAAAATTGCTCTGTCCTAAAACAGATCGTAAGTGTGAAATCTTAAGTTGAAGTTTTTAACTGATGGAACTCCACGCGCACCGTAAATGGGTGAATCTTGAGAGGCTCAATTTTTGTTGTTCGGAGAAAAAAAGTACCCGTAGTATTCAAATAAGAAAACAAAATAATTTTTTTATGCTACTATAATGTATGATCTGACCGAAGCTCGATAGTTTTTGTGTCTAATTTGGTACAAAATAGTCGAAAAAATTCCCGAAAGGCCTAAATATATACCCCTGACGCGTCCGCTACACATTTTGCGAACAACTAACCAACAAAATACTTACTTATCAACGGAAATAAAATAAATAATGCAGTCTAACCGCTACCAGGTTAGTTGCTGATATATAAAAAAATATAACATGTGTGTATTTATGACAGTCTTATTAAGAATTAAAATATAAAGTTTGTCCGAGACTAAACAGTGATTCCCGTGGTGCGTCATAAAACACGTACATATCTAGTAAAATGTTCCAGAGGAGTGCCTCCGCGTCGTCGCATGAACGCTGCTAGTAGCGTTTCGAACGTAGTTGCGGAAGATCGCGCCGCTTGTTGGTCTAGAACGATTTACAAAGGTAAATATACGATTCCACTGGCTTTGTATCGCTAGATCGTTGATTACCCTTACCATGTTTAAAAATGTAATTTGAATTTTAAGGATTTGTCGTCGGGTGTAAATGGAACCGCGTTTATGATCATTAATTATTTATTTCGTTGTTACTATTTAAACGTATTGTTTTTATCAGAATCAATAAAAAACATCCTACTTTTGATTCCATTGGCATTAGTTATTATGATAATTGCGCCAGGGTTATCAAAATTCATGATAAAAGCCCGAAGCTTTTTCTAATTTTCTGTAAAAAAAAAAAGAAATTTTTCGTATTATTTCTTACCCATATATTTATTTTTTATATCGAGTGACGTACGTTTTATTGTTACCAGGATAAGAAGACCAAATTGACCTCAAAAATCTTGGCGTGATCAGGAGAGCGGGACAGTATTTCAAACCGGCATAACGCTTGCAATATAAGGCGCAGGTCCGGCCGCACATGGAACACTATTTCCATCTGTGGGCTGGGGCTCCCCAGTGCTAGCTCCTTCCATTTGATCGCATTCATCGCAGAGCCGTTCGAATCATTGGCGACCGAGCTCTTTCCGATCGGCTTGACTCACTGGCTCTGCGAAGAGGTGTTATATCTCTTCGCGTATTTTATCGGGTTTACCACGAGGAGTGCTCTGAGGAATTGTTTATATTGTTTCTATTGTTGTATTCAATCCCAGCGGTCAACTTTCATGAACGCACATCGCGGCAAAGCTCCCGATGTCATCCACATCATCTGGATAACTAGCAGTCCACCACTGTGCGATTTAAAAGATATTTTCTTCCTCGGACAAATTCTTTGTGGAATCGACTACCACCAGAGATTTTTCCGGACCACGGATTTTGATTCTCTTGTCGTCTTTTATTGATTCCCCTGGCCATAAAAATTTTAAATGCTATAATTTGAGAACCATCCGGCGAAAAATGATGCCTATTCGTTAAATATATTTATAATTTAGTTAAATGTTTGATAAAAGAAGAGTGCTTTGGTGGTTTGGTCATGTAGAAAGAATGAATGAGGAAAGACTAACAAAGCAAATATATGTCGCAGAAATGAATCGAATAGTTGGAAAGGGATGTTCTAGGTAAAAGTTTGTCGACCAAAGTGGTGATATGTTAAAAATGGGTCAAGTTAAGAGTACCCTTAACCGACGAGCATGTATACGCATGTATATGGATGTGAAGGAGGCGAGAGAGATACGTCAGGATCGTGCTAAATGGAAGTCTGTAGTCTCTGCCTACCCCTCTGGATAACAGATGTGAGTGCTTGTGTATGTATGTTAAATTTTACGTTACACTGTTACTTATAAAAAATCTGTTTAAATAAATTTCGCCAAGGAAACCAACGGAATATTACGAATCTCAGGATTCACCCAAATCCGCTGGCTTCAGTTAGTTTTAATTACCGGTAAGTACCCACTTTCTTAGCAGCTAGCTTACATTATTTCTATGCTATTTACATTTTTTAATATTTTGTATATTTAGAGAATTTCGTTTGATAGAGGATGAAGGCTAAAGTGACTGTGATGATCTCACCTTACTTATAATTGACTCAGAAGATGGGTAAAGAATCTTAGTGTTTGCCATTTGAAATTGTCGGACGACGCCTATCAGACAGCTCGGGAGCTCCTCGCAGGAAGGTACGCCAACGTCCGGCGTATTGCGGAAGAATACGTCAAGCAGCTGCTAAATCTCCCGCTGCTTAAGGACCGGACCAGACTACGTCAGGACCTCGTAAATCCAGT
>DWHP01008594.1:0-10494 GCA_018247895.1 Parnassius honrathi | reverse complement strand
TACTATTTCACGCAGGTATTCTGTGAGAGCGTGGTCCCTCCCCGGTCGAGCCGACCCATTCGTGTTACAAATATACTTCTAATATAACTGCAGCATGGCTCTACCACGTATAATTATATAACTATAATTATATACACGTATAATTATATAATAACTTCGGGCAGCTATTAAGATTTTCTTGATTTTTAGGCGCGATCCGAGATTCGATCCCGGTAGATGGGACCTCATGATCAGCAGTCATGTTTACAGCCACTAGATCAAGGAGCTTATCACCAAAAAAAAGTAAATGGCCCATGATGTATTCAATTGTCCTTTTTTCGTTCCCAGGCTTGCATATTTTCAGTTATTGCCATTTTGGGCGTAGCCTCGACTGGCTACATTCGCTCTGGCTATTCCGTGCCGTACGCGTATTCCTCGCCCGTGGTCTACTCATGGCCTCTGGTCTACACGCCGTACTACAGCGGTTACAGCGGTCTTGCCGGTTACGGCGGCTACGGCAGCTACGGTGGCTGGCCCTCTGGCTGGAGGAGCGGATGGTGGTAGGTGCTACGTGGGATTACAAAAAATCTGTGTCAGTTTAGCAATTAAAAAACAGGGAAAAAACATCTTGATTAATCGCCTTATAATCATCCGTCAACTATTTGCTCTAACAACTTCGCGTTCCGTAGACATGAGGTATTTCCCTGCTAACTGATTTTTAAAGTATTTTTGTTTTATAACTGTCAACTGCTAACTGTATTCCATGGTGATATATGTCCAAAAAGAACCTTATACATTTCTGTGATATGAAAAATTATACCAATATATTTATTTAACCATTTTCTGCTTTTTATTCATTGCTTCCTAATAATTTAGATGTTATCAAGAACTCGTAGCAATAGTAACCGATTGGCGTTTAGTGGCTTAAGAGAATTGATTATCCCTTTTTGTCTCGTTAATTTATTTTATAGAATGAGTGTGGCAAGCGAGCGCGCAGTTCGCCTGATGGTAAGTAGATGCAGTTGTTCATAAACACCCCCATATGTCCTCGATTAAGAATCGAAATGCAGATAAGTTCCCACCCCTAATAACTGAGATAGAATGCCTCGCTTGCAGTAAAAAGGTTCTACGGTTATTTCCACTCACTACATTGAGCTTATATTCTGTGAGAGCGTGATTTTTTCCCGGTCAAGCCGACCCATTCGCGCATAATATAACTGCAGCATTCTTATGCCACGCAAATATGGTATAGGAAAGTGTGCAAAATACCAGAACGATAATATGGCGTTCGATAGATGGCGATATAAACATCTTGGTTACAACAAACGTGACATATCTAGACCAGAGACAGGAAGTAGCATTAATGTTGACGGCGCCGTGGCTTAGCAATAGCCACGGCGCCGTCAAGTTTCACCGCTGAGAGCCGCGGGCTTGAATCCCGCACGGAGGAAGTATTTGTATATGCTACAAGTAATTGTTCCGGGTCTGGATGTTTGTCCTTGTGAAATTTTTAAACTAAACTGTCTCTACCATACAAGATAATCCTAGTGTTGGGGTAACGTTTTTAATTAAGAAAAGAAGGAAAAGTGCGAGCATCATCATAATGGTGGCTTAAATCCTGCAGTTAACTTTTACCGGTGGGCAGATGAAGAAAAAGTTACCATTTTTATATTTAACAGTAAAAATAAATTATACAATTTGATACAACCCTTTCCATAGCTGCGATTAATTTCGTTGATTTACTGTAGACCCGTGGTCGATTTATTATTGTAGCGTATTTATATTTAAAAAAAAAAATCAAAGTATCTCGGATTAAACATACCCTAGATCTTCTCATTACAAGAGCTCCTTCTATTCATAATCATATCATCAATAGATTCATAAAGTTGACCACATTACCAATAAGTGTCACGGAAGTTGAATGTTATAATCATGCTTTATAGATATTTTTCTAAGAGTTTAATATGTCTAGTACGCATTTCAATTCCATTTTTGTCAGAAGAATATGCGGGTATGCGCGAAACTCATTAAAGTTTCGTAATTCGGTGAAATCATAATTGGATGAATTTTATCTTACAAACAAACAAAGAATAGACAGAAGAAAACATTCATTAATATGTATAAACATAGAAATAAATTAGGATGTTTCACATTCTTAAAAACCATAATAGCCTGTGCGGTTGTTTAACGTACTTTTTTGATTAAGCAATTAATTCTTATCAGTAATAAGACAGCGTACCGCACTACACATTCAGTGTAGTGCAACTCTAGTTTTGCCATACTGAAAAGCGAAACGTTATCATTATACCACACATTAGCGTAACATGATGTAAGTAATTGCATGATAACACCAAAAAGTGCGCAAACCAACAGCCACGCTGTTTGTCTCGATGTGCACAGGACAGCCTCTCCGCATCACAAACTATTTTTCACTGCTGAAAATAGGCCACCCAATAGATTGCGTCATAGGGGGAATATTTGGTTGGTTAGCCTTAGCCTTAGTTTTTTTTTTTGAGCTCTTTACAGGAAGATCCCGCTGCACATTTCCTCTTCCAGTTTCCTTCTGTCACCTCTTACGACACCCAGGGGACGACATAGGTCGTGGATTCTCTTATGTCTACTGCTGAACATAATGGATTGCCTCATAGGGACATATTTACCACGGTTGCCACGCTTGACAGGCGGATTAACACCAGTTTCTATTTTTTGTTGTTATTAGGAAAACGCTGCTGCCTCCTGTTTTAATCCCCTCTGCTGGCTCTTGCGCCACCCAATGGACGTCATGTGTTAGCGGACATTCTTACACCGTCATAACACGCTCATAATCTTTTTCACTTGCACTAAAACAATTTTAACCAATGAAGTTGTTGAATGCAATTTTAGGTGCTGATTTACAACGTGCTCAGCGGCGGAAGTAAACATCCCGACAAAATCTGCAAGTCTAAGGAATAATTTATTTCGAGGGCCGTTTCGTATCGTAATAATTGCTCTGCAACCCTCTCAGAAATGTGTATGTATATATTTTTTTATTTTTGAAAGCGTTTTTTCCAACGGCCAACGGCTTTACGTGATTTTTGAGTCACGGGGTAAAACACTCCCAACTCCGGGCTGTTACGCTTACACGGTAAAATCAGAGGTAAAAGAGAATAACTTGGAATTGGAACAACCTAAAGAAATACGATACATTGATCCATATGTACAGTTTACACCAGCAGTGGGCAAACTTTTTTAATGGCGGGCCACAAAGTTTAAGAAATTCTAGAGGAGGGCCAAAATTGTAGAAAAAATTCATTTTGTGTTAAAGCTTTTAACCATAATATTATAAAAACATTACAGTATTACACACAAATTGTACAAAATACCTTTTACCCCAAATAGTAATAAATTTAACTTTTATTCAAATGCTCTGCCTTGTTTAGTGTGTGAGACATATGGAATTGTTTTTGATTTTTCATAATATTTTCGAAAGCAGATTCCAGCTGTGATGAAGCAACTTTCAGCAGTGCGAAAAGTCCATCAGTCTATCGGTTTCTGATTGATTTTTTTCATAATTTCGTGATTGAAAAACTCTGTTCACACATTCTTATGTGTGCGAACAGACGCAAACATCGCCATAATTATCTGGGCGTGAGCAATGATCTTTGGGAATTCAGCTTTCGGTAGTGCTTCATAAAAATCTAGCTTAGTGGAATTTAAGAAAAATTGCTTTAAATGGGTACTGCGTTGCATTTTCATAATTTCCAAATGCAATTCAGCAAATACATTTTCCGGATCTACGTTAAACTGCATCGAGAAAACATCTAGCGATGATTGAATGTTCTTAAAATCTTGAAACCTAGTTTCAAATTCTGTGTGAAGTTTTTTTGACGCTTGACTGAATTCTTGTAGTTTGTTCTCACTCATTGGTGACATGGATTTTAAACGCGGAAAGTGAGTTGTTCGCCATGAATGCAGAGAAAGCTGAGTTTTAAATGACTTCAGACAACCCCAAGTCTTATATATAAATTGGCTCTTACCTTACGATTTCTCATTTAATTTGTTATAGTACTCGAGCAAATCGGCAAAAATACAAAATTGGTGCGCCAATCTTTGTCTTCGAAGATTTAGAAATCAGATCATTTGTCTGTTTTATTCTTTAAGAAATCTTGAAATTCCTCTTTTAAATTCCAAACCGGTCCCCCCCCCCAAATGCATCCACAACTTAACCATTTTACTCTCGTGTGGTAAACAAGGTCAGAATAATCTGCGTTAACTTCAATCAGAAACTTTTGGTATTGTCGGTGTACTAAGCCCTGAGATCGAAGCATATTAAAACCACCTAAGTACATGGGTAATATCTATTGCAGCTTTACAAAGAACATCCTGCAGAATTATACAATGTAAAAATACAACATCATGATTAGGATTCTGGTTCCGAAAAATACCCAAAAATCCCGTGTTTATCCAATCATATTTGAGGCGCCATCTGTAGTTATATTGCATAATCTTGAAATAGGCGCATTTAAATTTTGAAGACCTTCGGAAAATTCGTTATAAATTATTTGCACCGTTGTTTTTCCTTTTATCGATTGCACACAAGCTAACTATTCAGTAATATTAAATTCGTAACCAACGCCTCTGATGAAGATTAATAATTGAGCAGTGTCACTTCTATCTGTACTTTCAACCATCGTCACGGAAAATATTTAAAGCTTTTTAAGCGCTGCCTAAATTAAATCGACAAGTTCGTTGCAATGACATCAATTCACGTTGTTTCTGTTTTGAAATTGAAAAGCTTAAAGCCGACAGATTTAAGCTTTTCAATTTTTTTCATAAAATTTTACCCATACTCACCATACAATCTTTAACACATTCTCCCTCCGATTATGATTTATTATTTTTAGCTATTTTATAAGCCACAACATATCCAGCAAGAGTAGAAGCCTTTTGAGCAGTGTTTTGCTTTATAAACATATTCCGTTGAGCAAATATTGTTTTATTACGTTTTCCGTATGAACCCTTTTTTTGCGTCATACATCAAAGCATATTTGCTATTTGAATGTTTTGTGTTAAAATGCCTTAGATACCACCATTGCTTCATAACAAGTGAGACATATTAGCTTACCATTATATTCCGTAAAAAAACTATTACCATTATTTTTTTAAACAGACGACACTCGGAATCGACTATACGTTTTTTGTACTCCATGTTCTGAAATGCGTATTTTTTTAACTTCCCGCTAAGAAAACTGAAAAGTTTCAAAAATAGGGAAGTTATTAGTTTCATCCCGATTTTCAAAAATCGAGTTTTTATCAGATCTCGACGTTTTGAGATCCCAGGAAGCTAGCGTGTGCTCGTGCGTGTGCACGTGCGCGTGTGCGTGCGCGTGCGTGAGTGTGCGTGCGTGTGCGTGCGTATGCGTGCGCGTGCGTGCGTGTGCGTGAGTATGCGTACGTGTGCGTGCGTGTGCGTGCGTGTGAGAGCGAACGCGTAAGTGCGCGTGCGTGCGCGTGCGTGTGCGTGCGTGTGTGTGCGTGTGCGTGCCGTTATGAACCGATGTAGAAGGTAGTAATTGTTGTAAGCATAATGTAAAGTATATGAAAGTGATTTTTCATATAAATTTAAGCAGTCAAACTCTAACCTTTGTTTGGTACACATATTTCCTATAGTTTACAATATTTCGAAGTGTAATTAAATGAAATTAGTTTTGCAGCAGTAAAAGGTGTCTTTTTTAAAAAAAGGACCCCAGGCAAGTCATCCTTACAGTGCGTGTGCGTATGCGTTCGGGCGTGTGTGTGCGTGGTCGTGCGTATGCATGCGTGTGCGCATGCGTGCGTGTGCGTGCGTGTGCGTCAGTATGCGTGCGTGTGCATGTGCATGCGTGCGTGTGCGTGCGTGTTCGTGTGTTTGCGTGCGTGTGCGTGTGCAAGTCCGTGTGCGTATGCGTACGCGTGCACGTGCGAGCGTACGTGTAAGTGCGCGTGCGCGTGCGTGCGTGCGTGTGCGTGTGCATGTGCATGTGTGTGTGCGTGTGCATGTGCGCGTGCGCGTGCAAGTGCGTGTGCGTGTGCGAGCGACTGCGTGTGCGTGTGCTTGTGCGTGTGCGTCTGCGTGAGCATGTTCGTATGCGTGCGTGTGTGCGTTTGTGTGTGCGTGCGTGCGTGTGTATGCGTGTGCGTGTACGTGTGCGTGCATGTATGGGTGTGCGTACACGCATGGATTTGTGCGTGTGCGTGTGCGTGCGCGCGTGTGCGTGTGCGTGCATATGTGCGTATGTGCGTGCGAGCGTGGATTCGTGCGTGTGCGTGTGCGTGCGCGCGTGTGCGTGTGTGTGCGCGTGTGTGTGTGCGTGTGGGTGTAATTATGTAAACCTTTCATAACTTTTGAACTTCTTGATCGATTGAGATGCGGTTTGCGACGTTCTAAAGAATTAAACTAAAGAAAGAAGAAATATGAACTGATTCGGACGAGTAGATTTTGACAAATCTCAAAAATAAAAATGTGAAAAACTGTTTTTCTGGAATAACTTTTAAATGGCTTTACCGATTGATTTCAAAAACTAATCAGCTCTTAACCTCAAAAAATGACGTCAAATTCCGTTTAAAAAATAGAAATCAGTTCATTCGTTCGTGAGATATCGAAGGAGAAACAATTTGAAATAAACGTTTTTTTAATAATTTCGTGATTTCGCAACACAATTTGATGAAATTTGGAGCGCTTTGCATTTGAAATTAGCGGGAAGTTCTAGGGATGGTCTGCAGGGTCAACTAATTATTTTCAAAACAATTGTGAACGTAAAGCGTTACTAGAACAAGCATGAACAAGAGACAAAGTTAAAACAAAATTAACGTATGCGGCTCGATCAGCGACAGCTGGCGAGTGGCGACTGGCGACTGAGTTCCCTCGCCCCGCCTCATTTCACCACGCCTTGCGCCCCGCATTACGCAACACATTATTTACGCGGCTAGTTTAGCTTCACCTACGGATTATGCATCTATTATTTTACTAAGTAGAATCTACTTTTTCTTCTCGACCCTCAAAACGCACCCTCGGCGGGCCGGATTAAATACTTTCGCGAGCTGGAGTTGGCCCGCGGGTCGTACTTTGCTCATCACTGGTTTACACTAAGTCGTCACAAAATGCTGTTATTAAGTTGCGCAAGTGATAAAATGAACAATTTTTATCAATTGATTTCAATACGACCGAATCAATGTTTTCGAAGTCAAAGTTTGATGTTACTAAATACGCACTACGAAAGATAACTCAAAAACAACTGATCAGATCTTGATTAGATATTAGATCACATAAAAAAAGAATCTTCAAAATCTGTTTGCGCAGAGAATAGTTATGAGTTGTATTAACACACATAAAAAATATACAGTTGAATACCTTCTCCTTTTTGAAGTCGGTAAAAATTATATCATAGATTTCAGAAGTCCGACTTTATCTATACTCCAGCTCCAGCACATAAACTAGCTACAAAATTAAGTTCTGCAACCTTCGCAAATAAAAGTATTACTACACAATACAATACAATATCTTTATTTCAGGCATCAAGGAATCAAAAATGAAGAAAATAAGTAATATATTGCTATGGGCAACTTGCCCATATATACTTATATATCTTAACCTAAAAATACATAAAACAGACATAACACCATTTAGGTTGATCACTCTAGAGAGCCATAAATCGGGAGCGAGTAATGTTTCTTTGGATTTTGCTGGAACCTTCTTTTTATAGAATAGGGTAACAAACTAGCACACAGTCCACCTTATGGTAAGTGGTTGATGCGGCCCATAGACACCTATCCGCGATTACAAATAAAAATGCAGATGTATTGTCACCCGTGAGGACTAAGATAGAATGCCTCGTTTCCATTAACAAAGGCCACGCTGCAACTATATTATGGTTGTAGCACGAATGGGTCGACGTGATTGGGGAAGGACCACGCTCTCACAGAATACCAGCGTAAAATAGCAGCTTAATTCTGTTGTGTTTCGTATGGTGAGTGCAGAGATCCGGAAACCCTTTTTACTGGAAAGAAAACATTGCATTTCTAACATGAGGTCTACCTCAGGTGTCAATGCATCTGCGTTTTGATCCTTCATCATCGCTGTCATCATCATTATAGCCCTTCACAAGAGCACTGCTTAACATAGGCCTCCACCAATGAATGTCACATGTCACTATCCTTGAATTTCTGATGTTGCAGAAATTCACGGATAGCGTGGCATGCCTTTGTCTTATTGCCTTGTTCGCCCTTAGTAGGTTTAGTCTCGAGCGGAATTTCTCCCCCCCCCCCTCCACCCATTGCTTAGGAAGAGTGGGGTAGCTTGGACTTAGAAACTCAGGGATTCCCCGTCACCAGAGGTACTGGTGACATTTATGAGCACGTCAGATATTCGGGCCAGCAAATGTCTGAAAAGACGAGTACACTCTATGACCGCAAAATTAACAACAAGGAACCCTTTGTTGTTAATTTTGCGGCCCCACCTTAGGCCACCTGCACTCACCAAACAAAATGCAGAGCAAAGCTTCTACTAAACACTGGCCTTCTGTGAGATCGTCGTACCGCCCCGGTTCGAGCCGGCCCACCTACTTATTCAGTCACTTTTCTGCCAATTATTCATATTTCAATGTGTGTTGCCCAGTCTTATCTTAAAATCATTTTAAAACATTGAATCGTCTCCATAGCAACGACATTATATACATTTATGGTCTTTGTAAATATGACCATATTCTTATAATTTAGCCATGGCCGTTGCTGGGTGAGAACCTTCTCGCGGAAACGCCGCAGAGCTGATAAAATATATTCTATTGTCTGCAAATACTATAGAGAACCTTGTTCTTTTTTGTTGTATTATTGTAAGTCATTTCCTTAGACAATTAGTCTTATGTTTTTATCGTTTAAATTTTGAAGTTTATTCTTATATCTCATTTGATTAAATAATTAAACTGACTGGTTTTATCTTACGGCACTATCAGCTTATATCAATTTCGGACACCTCAATATTTTTTGATATTTTTTTTATGGAAAAGGAGGCAAACGAAAAACGAGCATACGGCTCACATGATAGTAAGTGATCATATTCACCCATGAATATCTGCAACACCAGGGAAATTACAAGTGCGTTGTCGGCCTTTTGGAAAGGTGTACGCTCTTTTCTTGAAGGTTCCTAAATCATATATGTTCTGAAAAACCGCTGGCGACAGTTAATTCCACAGCATGGTTCTGTTTCTATTTTTACACAAACTTAAAAAAAGTATAATAAATAAATTTCAACGATTTAAGTATACGTATACGTATATCTTTTACCTAAGTTTTACGGCGTTAGAAAAAAAGAATTTAGTAAATAAAATAAAATTTCGTATCACCTTTAATGTACCTATGTAACATATATATATATAATAACATAGGTACATAAAATAATGACTCACGTAAAGTAATAAGTTTAAGTAATATATTATATGTATCAATATAATATATTACTTAAATAGTAGTAAATACGTCTGTCCGTGTGCTTTATGCACAACTTCCACTTGATATATCGGTGTTTAATTATCACAGTTAATAATATCACATTTCAGCCTTGATAATTTAACATCAAGTTTATCCATTACAAGAACATCAAAATGTTAATTCGCTGAGATGTACGCGCATAATTTACACGTTTGCACTTCCTCAACATCAACTGATTTAATTTAATTTAAATGAATTAACCACTTTACTTAAAATTGTAGGAATGATTATAAGATTTGGAACATTCCTAAAATGTAAACAGAAGTTCCAACAAACTTGACGAGACGTTCAACAAACGTGACGTACGAAACGTGTTACATAATTTTTCAAAATATTTAGAATAGAATTTCTTTTTTATAGAACGACGGTAACCAACGAGCACACACAGTTCACATGATGGTAAGTGAATGCTGCGGCTCATAGACAACATGCTTTAAAATTGCGTAGTACCTACAAATATTTTAATGTAATCCAACCCTATCGTAGAAAGGTCAAGCTCAAGACCAACGGATTTGCGTACATTCCGAGTCACGGGGTTGAAGCATCACCAGCTTTCCAACTTCGGACTTGACAGAAAACCTAAAGATTGATTTTTTGGGATAAATTCGTTCCAAACATTTTTAAATGTTAAATTTAAAATCAGTTGCAAGGATTTTAAAGAGGTTTTAACATTTCAAGCGCAAGTGTACTCGTACAAGGATGTTGTGCACATGAACATAAGTTTTCTCTTCCTCATTTGAATACAACGAAATGTTTACGGAAATAAATCGTACATACCGACATATATGATGTCTTTCGTCGTTATGTTGAATTCCAGAATTCGGTACTTTTTGTACACGTGCAAAGGAGAGCGGATTTGAAAGTATGCCGACTGATCATATTGGCTAATGGAAGTACCACCTATACCGTGTAGAAGTTGTTTTAGTTTGTTAACAACACCATCCATTACAGTCTATATGTATATAAGGTAAGACCTAAACATAGGCCTCTCTCATAGATTGCACAATATATATA
>DWHP01008593.1:0-10494 GCA_018247895.1 Parnassius honrathi | reverse complement strand
CTGCTAACCATATTAATGTGAGCGACCCAAGACAAATTATTATCAAAAATAACACCTAAATTCTTAGCGGTCTCTGTCGATGTTTCGGGATACGTACGGTACCGTATTGAACGGAAAGCAGGCCGAAACGTCGATGACCAAGTTTTTTCCGGTCGGCTTGATCTACAGGCCTTCGAAGATACGTTGCATTTTTATTAATCTTCTATCGCATAAACCACGGGGTGTGCTCAGAGAAATTTCGCATTAACTCCAGCTGCTGAATTCCACCATCTTACGTTGAAACAGATTTTGAAATTCCATCCTCTCGATGGCTGACGGTTCACTACTTTACACGACATTTTTTGCCTCGTAGGACCATACTGTGGAATTAACTTCCCCACGCGCTCCTTTGTAACCTTGCGCGCCTAGTTACGTGCCTAGTTTGCCTTTAGGATAATTGGCCACTGGGAGAAGGCTATGTTGTGGTCTATTGATAAGTAACCGTAACGGCATGGTATTTTGTATTGAATATAGAAGCTGGTAGCGAGTTCTTTGAAAATATTAAATAATAAAAAGTATTATAATAGTTTTTTTTGTTTCGAAAAATTTTCAGTGTTCCATGGACCATGGTATACATCTAATTTGCATATGAAATATGTCAGATCAGTGCAGTCGGGTTGTTTGTTTTTAAATAATAATTTACTTGTCTACTCGCTTACCTCAATGGAAGCTTCTTGAAGGTTAGTAGAGGGCAGGCTGAAGGAGAGTGCTTCGTTCCACACGGGGTTGTTTATCTCTTTCCTGTTTGTCTTCTTCTTTTTGACACGTTTTCCATTGACAAGGAGGTACACTTTTACATAAACATCTGGAACGAGTAAATTATATATTATTCATGGCACAGGGCTCTATTTGGGCTAAGCGCTCCCTAAATTTCGCAGTACGCGAGCAACCCGGGTTCGATCTCCGTCGGCACCAATGAAATTGTTAATTGTAGGAAAAAGAAAGGAATAAAGGAAACATCATGAGGAAACCTGCATGTCTAAGCTGTCGCAATATTTGTAGCTGGACTTTACATATCCTCAAACTATTTTTTTATTTATTAGCAAAATATGTTTCTTTCCACAATGATTCTGCCAATGTTTTATCTTTGGTATGTCACATCTTGTCTTAAGACATCTCGATAGGAAAGATTTTAAGTTATTGACAATAAATTACTGACTGAAGAATAATAGGACGTTACCTAATATATTGCCGTCCTGCAGTATAAGCTATTTCATATCAAAATAATTTTTGTTTGGCTAATTTTAAATTAATTTTATTTAAAAAAAATTGATTTTTTTAAATGAGTCATTTGTTTATTGATAAGCGTTAGGTTTTCATCGCATTTGAATCTTTTTCGTCGGAAAACTAGTCGACAATGACGAATTAAAGGCGAATGTGGATAAAGCTGATGATACTCAATAATTTTTTTTATAAAAGAGGGGGCAAACGAGCATGCGGTTCCAAGGTTAAGTGATTACCTCCGTCCATGAACAACTGCATCATCATCATCCATCAATATATCCCTTCACAGGTCCACTGCTGAACACAGGCTTCCCCCAAGGAATGCCACAAAGCACGGTCCTGAGCCACCTGCATCCATCGACTTACCAGGACATCACTCCATCTATTAGGGGGTCACCCTACACTTCGTCTACCCGTACTAGGTTGCCATTCGAGAACCTTTTTCCACCTATCGGTTGTCGGTTCTTCGGCTACATGGCCAGATCATTGCCACTTCAGCTTACTAATCCGTTGGGCTATGTCGGTCACTCCGGTTTTACTGACGGTTTATTACGCAGAGACACTCCGAGGATAGCCCTCTTCATAGTTCACTGAGTGATCTTGAGCTTCATCGTACGGCCAGCGGTGGAGGACCACGTCTCAGATCCATAAGTCATGACTGGCAACACGCACTAGTCCATTAGAAGATTAGTCCATTTGCGTCAAATGGGCAAGGTAAAAAAGATTTGCAAAAGGTGCCCCATGAACTCAATGATCGCCAGCGCAAAGTAAGCGTCGTGACGTGTCCGTATAGCTGCTCAACAGGCACACAAACGATGAAATGTTTAACCGCATTGTTACCTGCGATGAAAAATGGATTCTGTTTGACAATCGCAAGCGCTCAGCAAATTGATGGATCCAGGATCCATCAATTTGCTGAGCTGCTTCAGCAGATAAACATTACCTAAAACGAAAACATACCCCTAAAAAAGTGAAGGTTATTGTTTGGTGATCTAGCACCAATGTAATTCATTGCAGCTTCTTACTAAACGGGATGAGCATTACTGCAGATGTATACTGTGAAGAATTGAACACAATGACGGAGAAGCTCGCACGTCTTCCACCAGCTTTCGATAATTATTCGTTCTTACTATTTGCAACAGACGGTCTCCAAGTTACAATAGCCGAGGTTGGAAGCTCTTCGTCAACCGCCGTACTCACCAGACCTTGCGCCTACTGATTTTTACTTTTACCAGAATTTGGATAACTCTTGGCGAAAAAGAAATTCAATGCCTGAGAGGCAGTACAAAATGCCTTTGAAGAATTTCTTGCCCCCCGTCCAGCTGATTTGTTCAAGAAGGGCATCAATAAACTGCCACTACGTTGGCAAAGATGCATCAATTACATGGGTGATTAATTCGATTAATATAAATAAGAATTATTAATAATTTAAAAAAAAATTACGTTGACTTATAAAAAACGACATCATCATAGACGTAAAGACTTAATATAAAGCTATCTGTGTACTTACTGGAGTGTATATTAAAGTAAAAAGCGTTTATTTTTTATTTTGCATGTTAGATATTTGTGTTTTACAGTATATTAACGTGCAGTTAGTGAAGCCGAAAGTGAAATACAAAACAAACCCAAAAATTTAATGAATTGCGATCATTAGGCAACTACCAGTATGTATGTATATATTACTTTTTATACGCCTTACGCGCTTTGGAAAAAGACGCAATCCTTCGTTACTATATTAAAGAGCCATTACTACTGTATACTGGAATTTTCTGAGTCGGACTCTGATATTTATGCAGTAGGACCATTTTTCATACTTAGAGTCCGTCTATGTAGCTGCCGCCATTTAACTTTTATTTGCTGCATACAAAGCAGCCACTGTTCTATCTCGGTCTGAATGGTATCTAGAGTCAGCTAAATTATAAACTGTGAGGCATTTTGTCGTAATCTCCGGAGGACAGGGAATCTGTATTCTTCCTTGCTTAAAGTTGGTTAAAGATGCCAATGGACAGCACTAACTCTTTAACTCTTAAACTCTCTTTAACTCTCTATCAAAACTTTTGACTTTTCTACACTAGTAGTGTGACAAACACCTACCACCCGATGATAAGGCGGTAAAGATACTTGGGTCCATAGCACCTACAATTTATCATGGATAAAAAATCAAAATGCTAATGCGTTGTCGTTTCTAAGAAGTAGCCAAGAGAGTGCTTTCTAGAGGTTTCTAGAGCGTCACAAATAAAAACAAGGAAAGGACATCATTATGCCGTTGCTGTTGTCTTTCTCAGATCGAGTTGACCCATTCGTTTTGCAGTCAAAATATCGCGAAAGCGTGGCTCTATGACGTTAAACTTGTATGGTCAAATACTCAAACGCAAATACTCAATTATAACCATTTCCCATGAGTTGTAACATTTCGATTGTTTAACGATGTCGTTAAATCTCGTGGTGTCACAGGCATTTTGACTTAAAGTGATAGAAACAACAGTTTAACGGCATCTTAAAATTGAGCAGGGGTAAGGGGGTAAGTATTTGGGTATTAGACACTTTAATGTTATAAAATGTCCATTTTACAATTACTTAAGTTAATTGTGACTTATTTACCTAAAGCGTCTTTCCCTTCTTGAGGAGGTAGCAAGTTGCGCGCCTTCAGTACGACTACAGTAAGGCGTTCAGCAGAAGGGAGGTAGGAAAGAGATAGCAACAGCTCTTGAAGCTCTTCAGGAGGGCGTCGTTCTCGCGACAGTTCCGCCCAGACTTCCGCACCACCGGCCACCTCCACGCGGAAGAGAGGGACTTTAGCTGATCCCATCACTTCGTTACGGGAGAATCTGGAAGAGAAGATTCAGCGGTGTATTTTTCATGGAAACGAGAGTGACATATAATTATTGTTCATACGTAACGTACTAAATGATCAATCCGGTAAGTGGGTGAAAGGTCACATTCCGTATCAAGCATAACTCCTCAAGATCGTATAAGCTGCGCACAGGTTTGCTAATAATCACCCAATCCATTACCGCCTTATCTGCTCAGTACCTTCTAGTATTCTGTGAGTGTCGCTAATATTGTTTTGATCGACGCGTGACGTCACATTGCTATCGGCATATTTTGCACCTTCTAATTTTGAATCATGCATGTGACGAGCATGAAATATAAATCAATACAAATAACAATCATTATTTTATTTAAATGTTTTCCTATTTCCTTCGTACCTTCCGTACTGGGTTTTAGATTTAAGGAGAGCAATTTTTCTTTTAGGACTAAACAATTAATTAAAGCAAATTATGATTTAAAATTATGTGGCATATTGTTACTCACAAATTAATTATCCAAGTTTCCGAATCATCATCATAATTACAGACCCAAACAAGCATAACAAGCCCACAGCCGAACATGGCTTCTTCCACAGATTGCCTGTACAGTCCTCAGTCACTTCGCTTTTTACTTATAATATTCATATTTGCTTCTAAAAATATAATTTAACTATAAAGTGTTCTTCATTTAAAAAAATGTCTGATAGAAAAGAAAAACGTTCCTTTACAATAAAAATCCTGTAGGGCTATCAAGAAACAGAAAAAAAAACAGAAAACCGGAACAGGTATTTTCCGAACTAATGGTAAATTAAACATATGAATGACTTTCAATAAGTATTTTTTTCAATCTATCGTGTCAAACTCCTTCCTAAGTAAGGAGGTCAGAAAGTAAAACTTTTTGTAATCCCACGTCATGTTTTATAATTACCAATTTTTTTAATTTAATATAACGAAAACTTCATTAAATCTTCTTTAATACCTGTCATAATCGAACACTTGAAGCAGCAGCGTTTTGTCCCCTAGTTCGTCATGAGACACGGGAAATTTGAAGTGCTGGTCGAAAAAGGGGTTCGCTTCATTCCTGTGGACGGGTGTTTGTCGCACGCGGGTGTCCACTTCAGGCAGGAGGCTGACACGTACATACGGGTCGTTGAAACCGCCCGCTTCGTAGCCGGCAAGGTCGTGCGCTGTAAGTTGTTTTATTTATGAAATTAAGGGTACAAATTAATAATAGCCGTTCACCTGATCGTAATTGGCCGCTATTATACTTTATTACTCCTGAGGACTAAAATGGAACGCGCCACAGTCAGTTCTATTCTGGCTTACCATACCCGAAAAATTATCAGTCAGTTCAAAACATAATGAACGCACTGCTGCAGAAATAAGGAGTTTGGTTTGGACTCCTAGCCTGGTTTAGGCTAAGGGCGTGAAATAGGGTATACGACATTTTTTATAAAACGGGATGATTTTGGTAACTTGCATTTGGTACAAATCCTTTTGGATTGAAATAATGAAATACGTAGAATTTTTTAAATTCCGAAAATCGTTCCTTATAGTGTCAAGAACTTTTTTTTTAATAGGTAAAGGGTGACAAGCGGGCACACAGTCCACCTGGTGGTAAGTGGTTGCTGCGGCCCATAGACATCTACATTTCTATTCACGATTACAAATCAAAATGCAGATGCGTTGTCAGCCTTGAGGACTAAGTTGGAATGCCTCTTTTCCAGTAAAAAGGGTCTCCGGCTCTCTACACTTACCATACGAAACAGCAGCATTAAGAAGCTGTTTGACGCTGGTATTCTGTGAGAGCGTGGTCCTTCCCCGGTCGAGCCGACTCATTCGTGCTACAACTATACAGTTAATATAGCTGCAGCATGGCTCTACCACGTAAACTTTATGGTGTAGTGGCGGTGTAAGAATATCCACCACACCCCATATCATCCCGTGAATTTTGTAAGAGACGAGGGAGGGAAACTGAAACAGAATATGGGAACCAGCGTCTTCGTATAACAACGACAAATAGAAAACTTCTGTTGCAAACACGCCTGCAAAACTTATAAAGTTAATTTATGCCGAGGCCTATTTTCAGCAGTAGTCTCTTATACGCTGTAATGGAATAGTAAGTAAACTAAAGTATATTATCCATGGAAAGCTGTATTTTTAAACATTATATTAGCTAAAGATTACTAATATACTTTATACTTAGCTTTATATCAAAAAGTCTCAGGCTCGTTCACAAGAAACATAATTTATACTTACAGAGGTTTCACAAGATGGAAAAAGAAAATAAAATTGGGGAGTTATAGGATATGTTATGGGGTCACAGAAATAAAATGCTTTTAGTGTCGTGACGAGGGTCGCTACTGGTTATCGAAGTGTTGTCGTTATGGATTTGTTCAGACGGTGTTCTTACCGTATTACGCGGACGAGAAAGGAGGACCGCGCTTGCTTGAAATAGAACCATAACATTGTTCTGCTTCGTTTGGTGAGTGACGGGAACAGGTGACATTTTCTTTCTGTTAACGTAGTACCATTGAGTTCTTAGGGGTGACAACGCATATACATTTTATTTCTCAATCGAAGATATACGTGGATACGAGATAAAGCATACATTTAACAACAGGAATTATTAAGTATTTTATTTTAGTCCATCTGATGGTAAGTGGCTCAAAGCCTTGACTTTAGATAAATGGAAGGAAGAAGGCAAAGGAAAGGGGGACAAGTAACAGACATATAAATGTGATGTATGAAATCATAAACTAAGATTAGACTATATATTTATAATTAATCAAGAAAATTATTATGAATCTGTCGTGGGAGCATCTGATAACAACTAAAAAAACCTAGTTGACAACCCGTCCGCCAGGCGTTGTATCTACGGCAAATATCCCCACTGTGAGCTAGTCTATGGGGGAGAGCTATGCTCAGCAATGGAATTTTGATAAGCAGTGATGTATGAATGTTTATTAAATTAAACAAGAGGCTAATCGACAAATCAAATTTGGCAACGTTCGGGAAATTACGACTCATCCTCTCGGCCAATATTTCTCAACAAATAAACCTAACATATAAAACAGAAACAGTCACTTTGTGTGCTCTGAGCTTCTTTTCGTGATTAATTATAGTCTCCGGCAAAGGAACTCACATTTAAATACATTAAAAAGGATTGTTAGCCAAGACTCATTTCATTTGAATTAAACCGAAAGTGACTAAATTTAATTGGATGCTATCCACCGCGTTGCCACTTCTAAAGGACCTCGTAACACCTCCCGGGAGAGATCATTAAAATTCTAAGGGCCTTACATCCTCGTTTTCCAGCACTTGAATGTTACGACGCTATTATTTAACGTATTTTCATGACTGAATGTGGAATAATTAGATCCTCGCTGTAGAGACAAGAGTTTTTATAAAGAAAATTAGACTTGCATTTCTATGACATTAACGGGTATAATAAAACAAAAGTAGTAATATATTTTTGCGTGGTAGAGCCAATATGTAGCGTATAACGAGTGAAGCACAAATGGGTTGGTTACAACGGGGAAGGCTAACACTTATACATATTACCAACGGTAAAAAGCAGTTTAATGTTGTTGAGTATCGTGCGCTGAGTGATGAGGAGCCCAGAATATTTTTTAGTGCTAACGTGGCATTCCATTTAGGTCATCAGTGATAAATAAAGTCAAAACGCACATACGCTGTCATATCAACAGTTGAGGAAATATCGTTTCACAATTGGAGTAGTTATATTGATTAATTAGGAATAATAAAACATTCGATGAAGTTGATATTAAATTGCTTTCGGGTACGATGCGCGCGCCATCTAGATTCAAAATTCAGATGATGTAAGTTGTCTTTTGTTGTCAGACACTGTCATTGACGAAAAAAAGTTCTGCTGATCCAATCGCTACCAAACTTCACAGGATCACCCGCTAAGTCAATCTTAAGATTTCCTGAAAATTTAATCGAAATCGATCCAGCCGTTTCGGAGTCTATAGGGAACATACATATATACATTGACTTTTATATAAATAGATGGATGTAGATGTGTCACATTGGTATGGGTCACAGCATCCTCTTGCTATCCGGTGTCTGCTCGTTTGTGATGTCGCAAGAGTTGACTAAGAGAAATAGTATAGCATCCGAATAACCTCCAACAATATTTTTAATGTAATGTAAGGTATGTTATTGATTTAGATTCTTTAACGGCTTCACTCTTATATAGATTCCTTTTTTGAAAATAAAAAGCAAACATTTCAAATAAAGTAACATTTTGTCCACCGAATGTCGCATGCTCACTTCGTTTAGTACCAATATGCGTAGTAGGGAGTGCCATAAAGCCATTTAAAGTCGGGAATCCTCGCCTTAAGGCAAATTCTTCTTAGATGGAAGATTCATATCCAGCAGTAGATTGGAAGCTGATGGAAGTGAAGAAGATAACAATCAGGTTAACAATCCACCTGATGGTAAGTGGTTACTATAGCTTATGGACAACTAACCAACTGCAAACAAAGAAGAATTTTTCTAAGAGTTAAAAGTTACAGTTACAGCCTATATATGTCCCACTGCTGAGCACAGGCCTCCTTTATTTCTGGGAGGATTTTTTCAAAGACAAGGAATTGGGGAACACGTCTTCGAAATATTTTTTTCTTATTTCTCAGACATGGAGGTTTTCTCACTACTTTTTTATTCACCGCTCAATTAACACATTAAAATCGCAATTTGCAATTTCGTTTTTGTCGACAGGTACCAAACCCCGCTTGCTCGCGTACTGTGAAATTTACAGCTAATGCTTCACCCCTAAGCTATCACGGCTGTAAGGGTTATGAAGAAATAACTCGTAGCCTGTGATTATGCAGGCGCTTTCATCTTCAAAATAAGGACTCAGCTGTTTTGAACTATGGACAGTTAACAAGGCAAACTTATATTTGGTGTAAATGAGTAAGCCTCAGGGTATAATAAAGGCCTAGTGCAACTTATGTATTCATAAATTACCGACACCATTATTTAAGACATCAGCTGTGTTGCTCAAAGTGTTAAGGAAAGCTACAAGTTTGGCAATATAATAAGTGAATTAATGGACGGATTATGAACCCCCATAGAAACGAAGAATTATTAATATTACTTTAGCGAGTTTGAAACTTCGCGGCTTAAACAAATTTAAGCCAAGGTGATGTTTTGGGGTGTTAGAGAATGGAACAACTTTTGGACTAAATTTCAACCTCAAATGATCATGGAAAATAAGGTTATAGCCCATTTACATCCCACACCTGGGCACTAGCATCCTTGAATTAACAACTCTTGGACTAAATTTCAACCTCAAACGATTATGTAAAATAAGGTTATAGCCCATTTACATCCCACACCTGGGCACTAGCATCCTTGAATTACTCAGAGGGTTTTAGTGTAAGGAAATGTCAAATTTGCTGTTCAAATGCGTGTTGGCGGACTACAAGTGTCTTCGAAATTTATTTTTTCATTTCTCAGATAACAATCAAACTCAAAAATTGCAAGTAACAAAATTGGAGTCCAACATCGAACCTGCATTGCTCGCTTACAGTAAAAGTTAAGGAGAACGCTAAGTGTAATTTAGCAAGCGGTGGCAACTCAAAAGTTACCATGGTTCCCTACTAAAAGTACGATTATTTAATACAAAAATAGATAGCTACGTAGATATCGCAAAAGTACGTAATAAGAAAAGAGATTTCGAGTGAAGTACTTAAGCAGATTATAGGTATTTACAAAGCATTAGGCAGGAATTATTAGGCCGTGCTCTTTTTTATATTGCTTCAATTACAGAGAATTGTAAATTTACCCTGTTGGAGCAATGATGGAGTAAATACGACATTTTTATCCTGTGCTCTTTTCTCATAAGAAGCTTATTTCGTCAAATGCTTACATCTTTATTAAGCCCTGCCACAGGCCCTACAGCGAATCTTGTATGTAATATTTTCATAAATTTAGTTCGTAATAGAACTCTTGTATGATATTATATATTGAGTAATAAATTTTCTGTTTTTCTATATCAGATTTAGTATACGTGTTTGTATATACATTTAAATTGTTTTAAGTATATTTTTTGGTATTTTAATTTTATGTAGGGTCCCGAAAATATAATGCAAAAGTTCTTTCTGGTTCTGTATGGAATGGTTATTTGTGGGTGTATTAGTAGTCGACTAAAAAATGGGAATGCAATGTTTTGGTCTCTCATAATTGTTTGATATAACCATTACACCACGCTACGGTAAAATACATAGAATACCATAATACACAATAGAATGGCTGTCAACCCTATTTTGTACTAGGTAAGGCGTCGCCGGGAGCACAGATACAAGCAATTACATCGGATTATCAGTTAATCACTACTACAAACCCGATTCGCTGTGTTGACAAACGGATTTTAATACATATTTATTTGTAAATA
>DWHP01008592.1:0-10495 GCA_018247895.1 Parnassius honrathi | reverse complement strand
ATTTTAGAAAAAAAAAAAATTTAAATTTTCTTCTTCCTACGCTGATTTTTCGATCATAAATTTTATTTACATTCTAGTCACGAGTTTTTTTTTTGCTAAATTTATGTCCACAGAGTAAAACAAATAAAAAGCACTCAAACTGTTCGAACAATATGATTAGAGCTACCTGTCTAAGTGATTAAAGTTGTATGTACATCATCGTTTAAATGATTATTTCATTAGTGACTGCTTAGGACAATTCAGTTTTAATTAACTATAATTTTATTTTTAGTTATCGTTATTTAAATTAATATAAATTTATTTTTAATTTACGTTTTTGTTATTTTCTACTTACCGTGAAATAGAAATAAGGGAATCTACTACATATCATTTCGTGAGTGCAGTCAAAGACGACAAAAGGAAATTAAAGCAAGAGATTGGTAGAAGTATCTTTGTGATTACAACTTAATTTACCATTACCACTGTAAATAGGTAGGCATACTCGCTTTGCCAACCCGCTGGATAATTGTGAGAGCTGTGGCAAATATTCCCCCTATGAAGCAATCTATGCGAAATTTCTTAAGTTTTCTTATTTTAAATTTATTATTTTATTTTACTTGATCTATGCTGCAAACAGTTAATGCAGAAATATTTTTATTTCGAGGTTATACCAAAAATTTAACTCAACAACGAAAACAATATGAAATTATAAGAGAATGAGATACTGATAAAAATACGGATAATTACAGAGTTACCCGTATTTTATCAGTATCAGTATTTTCTTATATGTGACGAAAATATAATTAGAATTTATCTTCCAATCATATTTAAATTCAACTATGAACAATGACAATCATGCCCAAATATTGCCTGAATTCCCAAGTTTTATTATTACTTAAGATATTTAATAAGCGAAGAAATATCTCGCAGTATCAATAGATTTCATAATAATCGAATAATCGATTATTTGTAATATATTTCCAGAGTATTTCTTAGGAGCCGTACAAATGAGGAATTTGCTATATCGTTTATTTTAACAGCAATATATTATGTAATGATTAAATAAATGCTTATTAATCGAAAAGTTTTTTAGTAATCATTGAAATACGATTACTCACATGTGTGTGTAAGTGAAAGATAATTTTCATTATAAATCGTCTCGCATGTAGAGCGAAAAGGCTTTAGTATCGTAGACCACATACGTAATTTTCAGCAAATTATTCAAAAGACTGAAGAGTAAAGAATAGAATAGAATTTATATTTATTTTCTCATCACAAACAGGTACGGAATTATTAATAACAAACATGGTTAACTACAATTTGCCATTTTGTCTTGCGTATGTGGACTATGAGAAAGCCTTTGATTCCGTCGAAACGTGGGCGGCGCTACAGTCCCTACAGTGGTACCAATTTGACTGATGGTATATCGAAATGCTCAAGTGTTTTTACAGTAGAGCTACGATGGCTACCCGAGTACAGAAAAAGAATATCTATTCAAATGCAGAAAGATGTAAGACAAGGTGACGTTATATACTTTACTATTCACCGCCCTTCAGAAGTTTTCAAGCTACTGGATTAGAAAGGATGCGATATTAACACAGAGTACATCACTCACCTTCTATTTTTCGACGATATGGTTGATATGGCAGAATTGCTAGAGGACCTCAGAACTATGCTTGATTGTGTCATGTTAGTCATGGGTATAATGACCTTAATAGTGTCTCCCAACGAAAAGGTCTTAAGATAAGCATGGAGAAAATAAAGATCATGTGTAAATTCACAGAATACCAGCGTATAATAGCAGTCTCATGCCGATGTGTTTCTTTTGTTGAGTTTAGTTAACCTGAAACCCATTTAACTGAAAACGAGGGATTCGATCTTGGTTCTCAGGGGTGAAAACGTATCTGCATTTTGCTTCTTAATTTTTTTTACTTTTTATAAGCCAGTGCTTGACCACAGTCTCACCTGGTGGTAAGTGGTGATGCAGCCTTAGAGGGTGAATCGCACTGTCTTAGCATAACAAATACCTGTTCTTTCTTGCCTTGAAGACGCCCAGATTGTATTAAGACGGAAAGATAGACGCCGGCAAATTATTCCACTCCTTTTTTGTTGATATATTACTCCTTCGCTGTTGATAATTGAGGATAAATGTGGATTTACATGGGCTACAGCAGTCCCTTACCATCTGTTTGACTGTATGTTTATTTGTCACACTTAATCTATTAAAAAATTTCCACCTACGCCTATAGTTTTTGCAAGCACTTAAGTTGTCGACGAGAATGTTTGTTTACCTAAGAAAAATAGCCAAACTAGGTAAGTCCAACTTTGACTGAGAGGTGAATCGTAAGATTCATCTCAGTTGAGCAGTGTTCGTGAGATTATGACATATCCGCAGTAAGACTACAGTAATCGATAGAACTTAGGAGCTAAGGAGGTAAAGGGCCGACTATATGGATCGATAAACTGGCAATAGCTAAAGAATAAATGTAATGAAAAGTTGAAAGTAGTGCGGTCTTTCCAGATGGAGTGATGATCTGGTAAGAGATGCAGAAAGTCGATAGATGTAGTTGCCTCCCGACCGTTTTTATGGCGTTTCTTTTGGAAGAGCTATGATCAATACTGGCCTTTAGTATTAATGTTGACGTACTCTGTAATGGCAATAGTAACGGTAAACCGGGAAGAAAGGTATTTGATTACGACTTACGTAGTAAGAATTGATTATGGGTTTTAGCCCATAATGCGATAAAAATAAACTATATAAACTGCCTATTTATATTTTTACAAGCATGTTGGACTTGGTAGCAATTCAAACCTAAGACCTGATACTATAATATTAGATTGGTACTCCGACCCCCCAAAGTACAATCAAGATTATATTTCAAAATACTGCCAAATTATGCCAAAAAAGTAAATATTTATTAATCGCAATAATTAAGTGTCCATGGAATTTTAAGACATCTTAAAAATATTTTTTATTCGAATGGAATTTTCCATGTTATTTATATTACGAACTACATAGCAAAATGCCTGTAATATTGATAGGAATGCAAATATTTAGTGACCCGACTGCGACGACATCTTAAAATCTCACGGGCTACATTACTTGTAACACACATTCCATTCATGTTTGTGAGATTTCGGGAATAGGGTATTATAGCAAGAATTTTAGAGACCTGCGTTCTTACTATATATACCCTAATGACATATAAAACATTATATTTTGTAGTAGATATTGTTCCGTTTGATTGACGCGAAAGTAAGAGCCGTTTGAAACGTTACAAATGAACATACAATTCTCTTGATGGTAAGTGGCTATTGCAGTCCATAGACACCTGCAGTCAACTTCAGACAAGGACGACTACAAGTGCGTTGTGACATCTGAAGACTAAGGTTGTATACTTCACAGACTTAATTATACTGGCTTTCTTTATCCTACAGATAGAAAATGCAGTGCAAGCACTGCCATTTGGCGGCAGAAATAGTTAGGAGTATTATGCGTGCAAACTAGGAGCCATAAATAATAAATTGACTATTTTTGTCTAGTTAAAACCTAGTGAGAAAAGACGATTGAAGTGATAATATGGTAAGACATGCAGGAAGTCGATGGATGAAGGTGGCTTAAGACTATGTCACGTTACCGTCTGCCACTCCTTGAAACCTGAGCTCTTAGAATAAACATATGCTGCCTATATGTTTATTCTAAGAGCTCAGGTTTTCAAATAAAAGAATATACCCACAAATAACCTATAATACACGTAAAACATCAAAAGATTTGTGCTATCGAAGAATTGACCCACTTATCTTAAATTATTTTGGCAATTTCTGCTTAACAGTCATTTCCACAACCTGCAACCTGCCGCCAACTTGCACTCATCGTCCCGACTTTGAAATTAACTTACAGAACTATAGTTATTAACCTTCATTTTATATATATCCTTTGATTGCCATTCGACTAAGGACTGAGAAGATATCAGTGCTCAATATGATTATATAATTTGTTTATAATATATCGATATTGATTGTTGTGTCTTGGATTCAGCCGGTCAACCCGATTGCATGCATTTCCTCACGGTGTTATTATTAACTACCGTAAGAATCTAACAGAAATACATTAAAAATATAAATTCATGTCTTCATTTTTGATTTTATGTAAGAACTGTATATAATCAGTTCCTGTTATTTCGATGTTTTTTCGAAGTTATTTGATCTTATTTTTTGAGAATTTTCGGAAAAAAATCTATGGTGATCGCGAAAACACGGCTAATTAGATGATTGGTCGAATAATTTCGCCAGAATCTAAAACTGAACTAGCACGCCCCAACTCCACGTAGTCTTGTCTGCCCTACCCCTAGATTGTTTTTGAAAATCGGTAGGCGCGGAGGGAGAGCAGCCCCGCCCGACGTAGTAAATTTTAGCAAGTACACAGGTAGTGGGTGACTGCGACTTGCTACGCAGGAGCGAAGGGGCTGCACTTCCCGCAGCTCCGAAGCTGTTACGGAAGTAACTTCAAGGTGACCCTTGAAGTTACATTAGTCGATATATGTTATATAATCTACGTAGTACACTTTCTTTTATTTATTTTATCATGGAACTGTCAGGCGACTAGGAAGTAAATATAACTTTATTAATATTATAATTATATAAGTGCCATTTTGTATAACATACAAATACAATCTACACAAATTAATAACATACACTCGCGTTCATGCTCGATGTATGTTTTTAACTAGACAGTATGTATTCGCTCAAAGTTTAAGAGGAGTTTACATTATTGGGAAGTATACGGGATAAAAGCGTAATAACCATGTATAGTTTCTAAAAATAGTTATACTCATAAAAATTGAAACGACGACTGATTTAATTAACGGTTTCTATGATCCAAAGGTAGATGCACTAGGCGGTGTGTTTTTCCATTCTATTTTATACTCATTAGGCAGATTCACTAAGGCAGAACTATATTGCGTTAAAGTTGTGAATTTAATAAGCTCGTTAAGATATGATTTTCGCACCCCGGAAATTACTGGCGTTATCAGAATGCTTCACCGACACAGGTCCTTGGTGTGATATAAATCATTTGAAAGCAGACATGAAAGAATGAGTACTCAAGTCGGTGGTGAGTTCAATGTGAATCGCGCGAATTGTCAAACATATAAATAGGCGTATGTACGCCTTGTGGCCACGAACGCCACGGCCACGTCTTGCAGTAATGAACAGGGGGCTTCCGTAAATGCAACCCGTTTGGACAAACGCTATGGGTACAATTTGAGTTCGTGCCGGTGGCAGATCTGTCATAAGCGGAATCGATTTGGGTGATGTGCGAAAACAATGATTTCATTCATCGATTATTGAACGGATAGTTCGTCTAGCGGTAATAATCAAATACCTCCGTCTTAATAAACTATCTAATAAATTAGGACCGGTATGACAATGCATACGAATGCAACGATAATGATGAACAATGGGGAAAAAAAGGATACCGCTGATCGAAGGTTAAGTCATGGTTTCTTAATCTTCCTCCAGCGTAGATAAGACCGTTGTGAAGAAACAGATTTAATTTCTGTATGTGCTTCTGACATTTATTACCCAATTTTAATTGCTTAAATTCTTCGCGGAAATGGGTTATTTGTACAGCGATAAGAAGTTTACTTTCAGCAAATTCTAAATCGGAAGCAAAAATAAAATTACTCCGCGGTAAATACTTAAGAAACCTATAAATATATACAATTGTATATAAAAAAAACATTAGTCCATTTAGAATGTCGAGAAGCGACCCGACTTTACTAACTGTGACCTAACACAATAATGGTATATCTTTGGTGGTTGTAGTGAGTGTTATCAATTTCAGTCCTAAAACGTCGTAAGAAGGTTCTAGCTCAAAACCTGTTATGGGCCAATCAGTCTCTTCTTTTTGTATCCAGCTAGGACCGCCCATCCATAGTGGATGAACTAAGAGTTGCGAAACCGCGGGATAAACAGTTGTTGGGGTTGTCACACCCAGGAATATATTAAAAATGTTTCGCGGGTCGGAGATGTTGAATCTTCTAAACCCTATTAGTGTACAAAACCCTGAAGCGATATGGAGATGTGTTAATCCAGCGTCGTGCTACGGTGGAGTCAGAAAATGCATAAGTACGGTTAAAGTTACAACGCGATTAATAGCTGTCTGACACCGCGCGTTGTAGCTTTGCAAGTAGTACAACAGCCATAAGTTTGATTCGCGACATCGTAATAACTCGGTTAATGGGTGAAACTTTGGATATTTCGCATACTAAGGTATTCGTCCGCTTACCGTAGTTGATCGCACGTAAATACACAGCGGCTGCGTGTGCCCTTTCGCTTGCATCACAAAAACCTAAAAGGGTGATGTTGGTATTCTCGAACACCTTAATATGTCGCGATATTTTTAAATCTGCCATAAGCGATAAGTTTGACTGAAACTGAGGTCATACACTGCCAAGATTGTCGGGATCATCCCAATCTAGCTTCATTAAACAAACTTCCTTGATAAGGAGTTTGACGTATGTGATAAACGGTCCTACTAGCCCAAGTACATTCCACAAGCGAGCCACTGTTGATAGCATATGGGCTTTCCTACAAGTGCGTTCGGAAGGTTAAATAGTAAATGAAAAACTATCGCAAGCTCGCAACCATTGCATGTCAAGAATTTTAAGTCTTGTCTTTCATCAGATCGATTGGTTAAGCCAACTGATGCGATTCCGGAACATTTTCTGGTAACTCTTAGGAGTTACTGGACGACTTTACCAATCCGAAACCGCCCAATCCAAATATTTTGATAACCTGTTATAATGCTTCAAGCGCAACATCTTTATTGGGAAAAGAGCAGGCGATATCGTCAACCTAAAGTTGAGTAGTTGCGAAATTAATCAATTATTAAGATTACTACTTTAAAGAGTTTTCTGTATTAAATATGTCTACCTGATGGTAAATAGTTGCTGTGGCCTATAGTTTATATATCTATCCTTCATTAAGAATCATGGTCATTTGCCAGTTCTATGCAGGGGATTCGTCTTAACCGTCAAGCTCAGCAGGCGGACTGACGGTCGTTGTGCCCGACGAGCTGACGTACATTTTATGTCCGACCGAAACGGTGATACCGCTATCTATCAAGAGTGATAAGAAATTAGTTTCCTCGCGTTTAGCTAATTCATGAATGGTTCGGATGGCAATGAAGAATGAATTGTAAACCATAGCACACGCGTTGGAAAGCGAAATATTTTAGCAGTGCTCTATTACCGAAGCGATATATTTTTATTTATTTATTTATTACGTTCTCCAACAGTTATAACACAATACATTTGAATAAAAAATGTTCCAACATATCTTAAACTAAGTGCATAACTACTTATAGGGGAAAACATCATGCGATTAATAATAATAAGTTACCTCTATGTAAAAGAAAAATCATAAAACCTATTTTAAGTTATTTTTTAACAAATTACAGAAAATTAATTAAAGAGAATTACAGAAGAATATTACTTGTTGATAAGGTCGATCATCCTCGCGAATTACAAACTGTATATACATTTGTCGTATATCAGCAGTAGCAGCGATTTCAAAAAGATGAAAGCTTGATGATATTTCAAATAAATTACAATATAGTGGCGGTCCGACGTATAAAATATCATTTAACACTACTCCAAAGTCAGTGTGTGCTTGCGTCAAGGACAGTGCGCCGTTTGAAAGTGACCTCATCCTCACGAATCACCCCATGATGCGATATAACATAACCCTTAATGCAATTTTGTGGTTCCCGAATTTCTTTAGGATAACCCCTAGTTTCACGGATGACTCCATCATATTGCGATTAAAGTGCGGAATTTTTACGAAACTTGCGTTCTAAATGAAAGAATCGTTTACGAACCGTTTGTAAATAATCTTCTAAGAGTAACGTTTCGTTCTTAATAGGTATACTTATAACTTACCTTTAAGATAATAATTCAGCAGATTATTAACTATAATGATTGTGTAAAGTGTTCACTAAAGTGACGGTGTTTGTACTTGTAGCTTGTATTTTAAGTAAATTATATAACAAAAGACGTATCAACTAAATACTTTAAGTTGTGGTGTCGGAGAATCCATAACCCCATATTATTCTTGGTTGTCTTTAGAGGCGACAGAGGGAAACTGAAACAGATGAGCAGCATCATTTTCCTGGTATCGACTTAATAATTATTAAAAGTAATTAAAAAAAATTAATTTAATGCAATTGCTACTGCTACTTACTATAATTTTAAATGCAAAGTGTTGAAATTCCACCTACTACGACGTTTTTCTAATCATTTTAAAGAACCACGTTTTTTTATTTTATTTTTTTTATCAACTGATTTTTATGTGATATACGGCAATCGGCGTAAACATGCGAAATTTCTTTCGAAAACGATATCTCTCGATCTAATTAACCGATTTTGATGCGGTTCAGGGTAGCCGACATCGTTTTGTGAGTAAAAGAGCTTTTTAGATTAAAACAGCTACTTATAATTGATCATAACAAGGGTGTTACACACACACACACACATACGCACACACACGCACACACACACATACGCACACACACGCACAGACGCTCGCATGCACGCACGCATGCACGCCCATACGCGCACACGCAAACACACTGGTAGGCACGCACACATGCATTTTTTTAAAATCATTCATTTTCATAGCGGGAAGTTAAAAAATGTTACTTTCTAGTAGAATACGCGAAGTAGGGTAAGTACGTAAGTTAAAGTTAAGTAAGTAAAGTAGATAGTACCATATTTTATCTCTTCAGGTGTTCAATTTTCCAGAATTCTTAGTTAGTGTATGTCTAAGTCGAGAAAGGAATATTTATGCTAAACTTTAAGTTAATAAGGCGTATTGTTTTGGCGTCCTCGTGACAAGTGAGTTATTTTTGCTTATGTATAATGTACTATTATACATCAATATAAATTGAATATGTAAATAGATTTAAGGCTTTATTTGTTATAACTTCTGATATAAATATTTAAAAACATTATGTTTAGTATAGTGTATCGATGGAGACATATATCATAAATCAAAAGAATATATAAGAAAAGAATACATCGTTTCATGTTTCTTTCACTTCGAGACAGCAAAAATTTAGTGGCAGCGCAAAAGACAAAGTTTCAAATATTTTCCTAAACAAAGTGTTACTCAAGTTGAGTGGATCTCATAAAAGATTGTTACTGAGGAAGTAGCTTTGTCAGCGTTTTTACTACCGGATATTGAGAAAACATCATAATATAAAGTTGTTACTTTGACACGCTTTTTATCCGACTTCAATAAGAGGCGGCTTTTAAGTGAATGTATTCTTTTTATGTATATAATGATAAATTTGCCAATTTTTAACTTATTATTATAAGCCAGTGCTCGATCATAACCCCTGTTGGTTAATATGAAACAGAAACATAGTAAATTATGAAAAAGAATCAATAATTCTAACTTTAAAAGTTAAAGATGCAGCCTTTATATGTCCAATTGCTGGGCACATGCCCCCTCTCATTTCTGGGAGAGTTTTAGGGCAAGGAAATATTCGCCGCGCTTTCCCAATGTGTGTTAGCGAACTTGAAATGTATTTGAAACATTTTTTCTTATTTCTCGGACATGCAGCTTTTATCACCATGTTTTCCTTCACCGCCGAGCACGCAGTAAATAAGCACTTAGAACTGTAATTAACAATGCCATTGGTGTCGGCGAGTATGGAACCCGAGTTGCTCGGGTACTGTGAAATTTACAGCGAGCGTCCCTGGTGCTAAAGAAATTGTCAAATGAAATTTTAGGTGTTGCTTTACTATGTACTCAGTGGTGAAGGTAAGCAACGTGAGGAAACCCGAATTTCTATAAAATATTTCTAATAGGTACTATCCACTCCTTAGAAAGTCTGAATACATTGCGTGATAGTTATTCCTTTAAAAGATAGATTATAGTGACATTTTTCGTAGTATTTTAACGGGATCAATAAGCATGACCGGTTATATTCTCAGACCAATAAAGAAATCTTCACGTAGTGCTGCGTACATTTTAATTTACGCCGAAACCAAACGAAAACCATATTTAATCTAACAAATATACGAACGAATTATGCGTCTAAAATTGTATTCAAAGATTCACACGACTGAGGTACATATTTGTGCGTCCAGCAATAGACTTTTACCCGCAGTTAAAAAAAAAAGAAGAAATATGTGTGCGTGAGTGTATGTTTAGAAGCTTAGCATGGTTTTGAGTTTTGCCACCTTTTTAAAAGAACACACTGCACTCCGCTCTTCTGTTAGTCTCTTTGTTAGTCTCAGGTAATCTCTAATAGTCCGATATTTTATTATGATGCTTTTTAATTTAACAGTTTCCACTTAATGACACAACAGTTAATCAATCAAAATTCTCATATTTCATTGAACAGGTAATTTAATATTCTTTTAAATAAAATATAATTTTATCAATTATTATACGACATTATTTTCTATATAATTCTTATATTGGAAAATAAATTGTATACTACTTA
>DWHP01008591.1:0-10495 GCA_018247895.1 Parnassius honrathi | reverse complement strand
TAATTGTTTTAACTATTTTTCCTGGTTATTATGAGTCATTTTAACTATCATATCCGAATATCACCAAGATCGTAAACAAAAAATAGTTACAGTAACATCTGGGTTAATATAAAAGGTGCAGTGGCTTAGCAAATCCCTCATGAAATAAGTATTTGTTTGGCCTACAAGTAAGTGATTTAGGTGTGGATGTTTGTTCTTCTGAAATTTATGTATATAAACGGCCTAAACAATGCAGAAAAAATCATAGTGTGGGGTAATGTTTGTATATAAAAAAAGTTATGTAAGTAAAATCTTTCAATTTATACCATAAAGATGGGTATATTTAACAATTTTTGATGGCCTTTAACCAAGAGCTAAGTTGAGCTCTATGATGGTTTTTCTTCCTTTTCACAATGAGGACTTTTAGTAAGGACTATTCTGCCACCAGGGTGGTGTCACACATTAGTTATGTTTTATATTAATAAGATTAAAAATAAATAAAAAAACAACCCATCGATATTCATAAAAGTAGAAAAAAAAAGATTTTCAAAAAATTAATGAACAAACTATTGAGGCATTGTTTACTTTAGAAACTGATAAACTTTTACTTAAAACTCAATTAAATAACATTTTGTAACAAAAAACTTCTTTAGTCAGTGATAGTTAGGAATTGGTTAAGAAATGTAAGGAATACCTATAATTATACAAAATCATGTGTTTTCCAAAAAGGTTAGCAGAGATTTGACGACTGCTTGTCCTATTGGTAAGAGTACCAGGCTACTACACTTTTTACATTTGTAAATCGGTCAGCTCGACTGAAGAAGGAGCACACTCACAGAATAGCTGCTTAATATGTTTCATATGGTAATTATAGAGGACCTGAGACCCTATTTACTGAAAATGAGATGTTACATCTTAGTCCACAGGAGCGACAATGCATTTTCATTTTGATTCTTAATCAAAGATAGATGTAGATGTCTATGGGCCACAGCATTCACTTACCATCAGGTGGACTGTTTGCTTGTTTGTTACCAAAGCAAGGTTATTGGAATTAAAAAATATCATATATGATATCATATCATATATGAAATTTATTAGAGAAGATTGCTAGGTGCTGCCATCTGCTTGGGATGCAATACTACTGCAAAATTTAAAGATACTATAAGCTTGATCTGTGGTCATGGGTGCTGTAATGTTTATTTTATAATTGTAATATTTCTAACTTCTAGGATTTTATTATTGTGTTCTACTTCTATAAATGTAACAAATGTACAGTTTGAACCCTCGATCTCATAATTAGTAATTGCATTAATGACTATTAGGCGAACAAGGCATATTATAGCAGTTTTAAGAAATTTACGTGCATATGTCTTGATCTTAGTTAGCCTTAAGTCTAGTTGAGTGAGGCCCAGTGGTAAAGTTCACATTTTTTAAAACTGTTAAATCTTTACAGATTGCATATTCACAATCGGGCGGGCCCAACAGCAACAGTCGTCTAATCTGTGAACCTTGTATTTCTCGGTTGCGAGATGCCGCTGACTTTAAAAGGCAGGTGGTTGAATGTGAGAAAATGTTTCTACAGCATCTGGACCCGAGCAGCTCAAGCATAACTGCTGTCGAGAGTATGTATTATATTTGTGTGGTAATTTGATAAAAGTTTTGCATTGTGCTTATTATATCTGGTGCATGCATCTGAAGCTGCCATCAAAACCCAGTTTAAGTCAATATTTATTAGTTACTAGCGATCCACCCCGGCCTCGCATACATGATTTCTGGGTCTCAAAAACAGCGCCACCTACCGGTCCAATTCAGTTTTTGAACCATCCACTCCTATACACACGAAAAAATTATTAAAATCGTTCAAGCCATTTTGGAGTTTTAGCATGTCTAACGGACAGCAATTGATTTTTATATAAAAGATTATCTTATTAGCGTAATGGATAAGTGCTTGGTATGTTAGTGGGCTCGATTGCTGTAAGAGGTAAGTATTTGTCCACAAATTTGCTATAAAAATATTAAAACTAATTCCTGTAACTAGGGGTAGGGGAATGTGTTTTCTACTTTTATGAGCAATAATTAAGATGTAAATTGTTTTACTTCTAATGTTTACAGTTACAGCCTATTAAAGGCCACTGCTGAACATGGTGTTTGTCATAGTTGCCATGCTTGGCAAGTGGGTTGGAAACTGCAGACCTATTTTTATTTTTAGTTGTTATTAAGAAGACCTGCCCTTCTTCTGGTTTATTTCCCTTTGTTGCCCCTTAAGACACCCACAGGACGACATGGGGTAGTGGATAATCTCACACCGCTGCTACACAATATTCTTATGTTTAGTAAATCATTTATTATTATATTGGTATAATAACCCAGTAAGACACCCATTCAACATGTTGAAAATACACTATGTATATTTAAGTGACGTCGAAACTATGCTCAACTTATTGTGAGAATTGAACCACTCATGCAAACATACATTTTTCATTGCAATCTATCAATAGCCCACTGTTGAACAGAGGCCTTCACCGTAGATTACCTCATTGATAAAGGTTATTTCATTTCATTTGCCTTAGTTGCTATACTTGCCAAGTAGATGGCAGCAACAGAACTTTTTATTATTATTATAGCTTGTTATCAAGAAGATGCTGTTGGCCATCTTTAATTTCGGTTTATCTGTCGCCTCTTACGACATCTAAGTAATTTTAAGTATATAACTGATGAAGTAAATTCAGTTTGTTAGGCTTGTAAAGGAGCTAATTTTATTTTTTATTTCAGTTACAGCAGAGGAAATCGAAGATGAAAAAGAATTAAAAATTGAACGTGTGAAGGAAGAAAAGCTAGGCAGCGATGAAGATTTCGATGATGAGCCTCATTTCGGCGATGATGGCGATGATAATGAAGATGATCGTAAGTTTTTGCTATGACATATTAGCACTTGTGCTAAACAAGTGACCCGGGATCGATCCTCAATGGCACCAATTAAATTCTTAATAACTTATTTACCATGTGATCGGCAGTGAAGGAAAACATCGTGAGGAAACCTGTATGTGTAATAAATTTAAACAATTCGAAGACATGTGAAGTCTTTCAATAGTCACTGGAACGGCTCGACAGCCTAATTGTTCTAAAACCCTCTCAGAAATGAGATTAGACTTGTATTGGAGTTTATTACAACTGGCAGTAGTTGAAGTGAAATGTAAATAAGGGTGACATACAGGCACACGTTCTACCCGATAATAAGTGGATACTGTGACCCATAGACACCTACATCTATCCTTGATCAAGAGCAAAAATGCAGATGTGTTTTCATCCTTGTGGACTAAGATGGAGTACCTCATTATTACTAAAGGGGTCTCCAGTTCTCTACATCCCATTTGATACAGATTAAGCTGCTATTTTACGCTGGAATTCTGTGAGAGTGTGGTCCTTCCCTAGTTAAGTTTACCCATTTGTGCCGTAATTATAATATGACTGCAGTGTAGCTCTACCACATTTTAAACTTCCTTGACTGTTTTCCACGTTAGTAACTTTCCTTCTGCTTTCTCATGGGCCTGTAGAAGCTCATTGTTGAAAATTGACCCTCTTCCATTGTAGAGATGATTGGGCCTTAATCGCCATGATTGCCACATGGATTGATGATTGTAGTATACCAGGCATGAGCACCTTTAACTGTTGTCTGCTGCTGGTCTGGATAGTTTACGTCTGATGTAACCTATAAGATCTTCCAGTCCCTTAATCACCACTTACGACACGACATCCAAGAGACAAAATGAGGTGATAGATTTTCTGTCGCCACCACATAGATGGAATAATAAATAAAAAGCCAAATAAATAAAATACTTAAAAAAATGAAGGTGGATCTAAAGTGAGGACCTGATGAGAGATTCGGATCATAATTCGGTCACGGCGGCCATTCTCAACGGAGGCTAACCAACTGTGCAGGACGGGGTTATAGTGCACAAGTGTGTGTAAGCACAGCAAACTCTTTATTCCCCACCCTCATAGTCATTTATAACTGCAATGTGACACAACTGAAGAGAGATCGGGCACAGGACCAATGGTTTTCCTTGCATTTAGAGGCACGGGGTGAAACATCGCCAACATTCTCACTCGGGGGTAGTACTAAGAGTTTACCAACAGTTAAACTAATTTTTGGCCTGACCTGGGATTTGAACCCGAGATCACATAATCAACAGTCTCATTACAGCCACAAGACAAATGAGATAGTCAAATACAGAACCAACTACAGATAATCAAGTACTGATTTAGTAATAGCTGTAATGATTTTTACTTATTTTAAGCTAGTGCTGAATTACAATCCAAAGCTGGTTACTGGTGAAGACCTCGATGGTATATTTGCGCCAAGGCAGTGTGATTTACAGTTACATCACCTTGGTGCAAATATAAACTTATTCACTCTTACTTTGAAGACACCCACATAGTGTAATCTATCAGAAAGACAGACTCTGAAAATTATATCACTCTTTTATCAACCGGCTTCAAAAAAAAGGAGGAGGTTCTCAATTTGACTGTATTTTTTTATGTGTTACCTTTTTTTGGTTAACCAATTTTAATGATTCTTTTTTATTTGAAAGCTGGTGCTTCTTATATGGTCCCATATAAATTTGATCAAGATCTGACCAGTAGGTTTTGAGTTATTTTTAATAATGCGTATTTAATTTACTTTGACTACATTGATGATGTTCTCATTTTATTTATATTGAAGGTCGGTTGTTAATTTTTTTAAATTTTATCACTATACGAATTACGAAATACGAAGCACACCCTTAAGTTTGATTGCATGAAATGTCCATAACAAAAGGGTGGAGATTTATTAATACTATAATTCAGTTATCTATTCTGTTGATGATTATTTGATGTTTGTGCTATTTCCTATGTTGATTTAGAATTTACATTGGTGTAGCATTTGTTAATATAACTTAATTTTTATTAAAATGCATTTATAACATGTTTATTTTCATTTTAGTTGACGATCAACCATTAACAAAACTGGCTAGTAAACTCCCAAAAAAGGAGTCCGTGGATCTGTTAGACCTTATAGATAATGCCAAAGTGGCGGAAAAGCGAAAGTCAACGGTCAAAGTAAAAGCGACGCCCATTAAGAAAGTAAAACTGAAAAAGGAGACCGAAGCATCGGCCAGTAAAGTGAAACCAGAGAAGAAAAAGAAAGGTAGGCATGGAATTCTTATATTGAGTGTCGGATAGAGTGTTGCTGTGAAAGTTTGTTTTGAACACTAATTATTGATAGCCAAGAAGTTGGAACTATTTCATTTATGAGGGTAGTTTAAAGAATTACTAAATTAGTTTTTTGTCCCGTAGTATTCTTTAGCTGCAAGTCAGTCGTTACACTTTAAATTTGATAGTACAAAGCCGGAGTTTTTTTACCATAGATAACCTAGAAATTGTTATTTGAATTTAAAGTAGTAATTTAGGACATGCTTGGCGGTGAAGGAAAACATTTTTAGGAACTTTAAGGACCTGTATGTCTGAGTTATTAAAATGTTGCACATATGCAAAATCTTCTATGCAAACAATGCAGCAAACTCTATTCTTTCGAAAGTTTGTGACTTAAGAATTTTTTTTTAAATTCAATAGGTTAAAAATTTTTTGCCACATGGATGAATTACTGTCTGTGGAGTCGTGGAATTAGTATCACTAGCTTGTTTGTTCTTAATGTTTGCACAATTTATATTACAAGATGCAACTTTTGCACCTGTATAAATCTGAAAGCAATATGGATTTATTTATTTATGTAACTTTTAAAGTTAACAACTTTAATGATTGTAAACTGCTTGGATTCTTGCTGGTACGGTTCTTTCCAGGATAGAGGTATTTTCCAACAAGTGGTAAATTAAACATAAGAGTGACTTTCAATAATTATTTTTTGAATATAGGACATGATGAATATAAGACAAAATTTCTTTCAATAAGTATAACACCTTTCCTGTAATCTGTATTGAATAAAATAGCTTTTATTTCTATTTCTATTAGACATGCACATTTCCTCACAATGTTTTCTTTTAACATTAAGCATGTGGTTAATCTGAATTAAATTTTATTATATATTTTAATTTCTGGCTAGGACCCAACCCTGTACGAACTGGCTAGTTGCAAGCCCATATATACCACCACATTCACAGCAGTTCATCTATCTGATATTTAGTTGACAGATATTTTACTGTAAAAATATTGTTTAGGCTTTACACAAACAGTAGAATTTACACCAACCTTCGTTTTAGTGTATGCGAAAGAGAAGGCAGTGAAAAAGAGAATTGAATGAGAAGAGAGAGAATGATAGAATTTCCCTTTTTTACAAGCTCACAATTGAGTACACAGTCTACCTGATATTTCATGTAAGTGGCAAACACAGGTGATTCGCTGCAAAAGCATGGCAGCACCAAACAATATCCTGCATCCATTGTTTGTACTGAATACAATAGCGCATTGAGAGTTCGGCGAGTACACTTCGGCCACAGGCTTCAGGAGTAGAATGTCTGATAGTAAGCTTTGAATAATTTTATCTTAGCTTTCGTACACCTAGCAAACATGCGGACAAGCATATTCCACCTCCTCTTCCACCAATAGTCAAAGAGATCCTTGTCGATCTAGTTTTTCAGATATTTAAATTTGGTGACTCTACTCAGTGTAACTCTCCAGTGTAACATGGAGAACTGACTTTGGTTTTTTATTGCCAGCCATAGAATAGCAGTGTGGAGCAGGATATGCTGCTTCACAGTGATATTCTGTAAGAAAGAAAAAACACAAACATATGTGATTGACAAAGTTATAGAGGCATATTAGGCAAAGTTAAGAGGGAGCAAAAGTGTAAGAGTGAAACAATATGATGATGCTATAGTTGCCATGTTAGATAGGCGAGGTGGCAACATAAGTTTTTAATTTTTTTTTACCAGCAAGATACTGCTGGCCGGTTACAGTTTTCCTCTGTCTTCTGTTACGACACTCACAGGACAATATGAACCACTACACTAGACACATTTACATTATTAACATATACATTGGTGAATATATTATGATTTTACAAAATTTGCGTTTACAGTGATTACCAAAATTATGAGTTTATGGGAGAAAATCTGTCAACATTAAAAATATTTACGGCATGTTAGTGTGTATTATAGGCTTAAGAATCGTATGGCCATGTCTCACAGTTGAAAAAGTATTTTAACAAAGTTTGACAATCAAATCCATTTTGAATCTAATTGATACAGAAATGTCTTGTGTTTTATAATTGAACATAACAGAGCAGTAAAGGTTTTGGATTTGCTTGTGTTTTCCATTTTAGGGTCATCGGACAGTGGTCATCGCATGAAGAAACTGTATATGTACTTGTTTTAAATAAATTATGTTGTATGTATTTTGACCCAATTGCATCATTTTTATTATAAAATACTGACAAATAAGACGTCTGGTACTAAAATTAACATTCCTCTTAATGAGTGTAGCGATTAAATCCTCCATATAGGGTTTTAAGAATAAAGTAGAATCATTTTTATTTAATATAGATTAGTTTACTGAAACCACCACCTTTTCTTAAGCCGCCACTGCGGCATATTGTGTCTACCGCACATTTCCGACAAAAATCCTGTAATAGCTACTATATATCTAATGACTGGATTGGTTTAGTGGTTGTAGTAGTGCGACTGCCGATCATGAGGTCACAGGTTCGAATCCCGGGTCGGGCAAAAAAAATCAATTATTAAGTTTTTCCGTCAAGAAAATCTCAGTAGCTGCCCGGAGTCAGGAAATTGGCGGTGTCCAATACCGTACGTCGGAAATGACGTAAAGCCATTGGTCCTGTGCCTTATCTCTTCCCGGTTGTGTCGGTTTATCGTCCCATTGGATTATAAGAATGAGGGAATAGAGAGTGCACCTGTGCTTGCGCATACACTTGGGCACTATAATCCTGACCTGCGCCGATGGCTAGTCTCCGTTGAGGCTGGCCGCCGTGACCGAAATTCGGTCTGGAGGATATAACTAAGGACTAATTTAGAAAGTCTCATCGCCTGTAAAACTATAAAGGCGCTATTAGCCTAGGACGCACTGCAGATAAGGTTTTTTAGTGATACGATCATAGCGTTAATAACAAATTTTATGGTTCTGAGTAAGTATAACTCATGAAACCTATGTATTATTTCTCCCGATTATTGTCGACCGAAGATTTTATCTATAAGCTTCTGAACGAATTTTCGGCGATCAGTCGGTCGTTAGAGTCCCGACTTGAAGAATAACTTTTTGAATTCTCCAAGTAACCTATGTATTAGAAGTTAGTTTTTTTATACGTGTTAGAGGTATGCTGCAGCTATATTATGCTTGTAGCACGTATTGGTCGGCTCGACCGGGGAAGGACCACGCTTTCACAGAATACCAGTGTAAATAGCAACTTAATACTGATGTAACTTAATACTATGTATAAGATACATATTTGGATTTCGCAAATATGACCATGTATCAGAATACCGCGCTAAGCTCAAGTGGCTTCCAGTCCGTCTTTGTCGGAATAATCATATCCTTTCTGCTCTCTTCTGCGTTTTATTTAATATATCAAGCCCTCCCTACCTTAAAGAACGTTTCCAATTTCTCAGCTCCTCTCATAAACTTTCCCATCGGTCCTTAGAAAACCTTTCCCTTCTATGTCCCTTGCACTCTTCTACATTTTACAGTAAATCTTTTTCAATTCTTGGAGTGAAGCTTTGGAATTCCTTACCATCAACTATAAAATGTGCTCAAACATTAGACTTCTTTAAAAACCAAGTTAAAAATCATTATCTTTCCTTCTAAATTCTCCCAGTTCATTTAAGTAAACTCTGGCATGTTTATTAATTTACTTTTATAGTTGTAGATTATAATATTATTTATAGTGCACTCTACCCATTAATTAACTTTTCACTTACTTTTATTTCCTATTAAGTTGTCCGGAAGAAATTGCTGCATAGCAATAAGACCGCCTTTTGATTTTCTCGTTGTTTCTTGTTATGTTATTTGTTTCTTAGTGTTCAATAAAGGATATTGTATTGTATGTGTTTCGTATGGTAAGTGTAGAGAACCGGAGACCCGTTTTACTGGAATCGAGGCGTTCCACCTTAGTACTCAGGGGTGACAGCGCATCTGCATTTTGATTCTTAATTGAGATTAAATGCAGATGTCTATGGGCCACAGCATCCACTTACCATCAGGTGGGCTGTGTGCTCGTTTGTTACCATTATTCTATAAAAACATCTATAAACCAATAATGTACGTATGAGACTTAATTCATCACCTAATTTCGTACTGGGGGTGTTGTTGTAAGAGTACTATTGGAAATACTAAATAGGTCTTAGGCCTTCCAATAGTTGGCGGTATAATCATCTTGCTTGTGCTTTCGCCACTATATTAACAAACAATGTAACAATTTACAAGTAAATTTAAAATTTACAAAAATTTTTTTCTAGAGCTTTCTTTGAAATTGTAATTTATTTATTATTATTATTCTTAAATTGGATAATTGTAAATTTGAAATGGGTAATATCTTAATGTAGTAAAAGATATGATTTAAAAAACGAGTGTGGTTGTGACCACACGACCAAAATAAAACTTATTTAGTTCCATCTATATATATTATAATATACATATATGTGTCATATATACATGTATATAGATATACTAATTTTCCACAAATATTTAAATTTATTATCGGCTTCCTTCCATAATTTGTTATCATTCACTCGAAAATTCACAAAACATGAACTTTAAAATGAATTTATAATTTTATTCACTTTAAACGTAGAATATTTAATGTATTGAACAAAATATTAATTCATAAAACGTTCAAAACGAAATAAAATTACGAAAAATAACTGGCTATGGGAGAAAGAGAGTACGAAAATGTGCGTGCGCACTGCTCTGTCTTGCTTATACCCCTCACTCAACTACCGATCACCTTGCCCAGTAACAATATTCGTAACGCTTTCGTCACACGTTCGCCGGCTTACTCCCCAAGTCAGGCGTGCGTAAAGTTTTACTTCAAAAATTATACTTTGTATACATTTTCATAGTGACAACACTTAAATCAAGCAGGAGATTTTTTTTGTACAGAAAACAAATGCCTACATTACTTGGATGCAACTTAAATAGAAGGTGCTAAATAGTTTGTCTTCAGATTATAAGCATTATGTGTGTGTTTATTTTAAGCAACCAATTTTAATATACATTTAAAAGTATGCGAGGACATGATGGAATATATTAAATTCCCTGCAATTACTGCTTAAATAATTAATTTTAGAAGTAATAAGGAGATATGCGCCTTCATTGAGGAATAACCAAGGTAAGTACTGTGTTATAGATTGTGTTTTAAGTTTTGTGACGAATTGAGTTTTATGTGAGAGACATATCCATACGAAAAGGCTTTGAAACACTGGCCAAGACGTTACCAGAGTCTTGTGAACGAGTAATGATAACCAATACGAAAAAATATTTTTACTTAGGAGTACAGGTATTGGAAAAT
>DWHP01008590.1:0-10495 GCA_018247895.1 Parnassius honrathi | reverse complement strand
ATGCAGGAAGTCGATGGATGCAGGTGGCTCAGGACCGTGTTTTGTGGCATTCCTTGGGGGAGGCCTATGTTCAACAGGGCAGTAATGATGATGATGATGACTTGACATTGGCAAAAGTACAACCATACGAGTCTATTAACGAAGAAATAAAGTGTTACTTTTATTCAGGAACTTTTTTACTGCATGTTATTGTTTTTGTTATCACACTTTATTTACAATTTATTCCCAACTTACTTTCTCGGAGATAATAATTTTTGATAAAATAACTACTACCTATATTTGATGAGATTTAGAATGAGACACAGCGTTTAATCGTTTATACTTATCTTTTATTTACTATACATTGAACACAACTAATTGCACAAATTTAACCAGAAATGCGTTACACATACGCATGAAGTCTGCATTAAAAAAATCAATTTGCAAATTGCAAACAAATTACCTATATAAATGAATAGCATTTAAATGTCTGTAATGTTAAAATAACAAATTTTTACTAAAGGCATGTGAAAGTATATACGATACTTATAACAAAAATAAAATAAAATTTTTTGTCTGTCTGTCGGTCTGTTTGTTCCGGCTCATCTCCGAAACGGTTGGACCGGTTTTGAAGGAACTTTCACTGGCAGACAGCTAATTTTATAGGGAGATAGGCAGTAACTTAGGCTACTTTTATTTTAGAAAATGAACTAAGGTTCATCAAAACAATTGAAACTCATAAAAAATCCAATCGTAACAAATTCCTCGCGGACGAAGTCGCAGGGAACAGCTAGTAAAAATAAAGTTTTTACTTTGGATTATGCAAAACCTACGGTTAATTATAAATATAAAAAATAATGTCCTATTTTATCACCAATGTTTATGTTCAGTCATTAAAATATTGAGTTAAAATCACAATAGTAGTACAACTAAGTTATAACTAAGGCAACCATTCGGCGTCATCATCTGGTCTTGCAGACAGGCGGTTTCCGTGCGATGCAGGCGGTTCAGTGAGGTCTTCCTTGCTATCAGTTACCTTATGGTACACTTTCTTTCCAGCTTCCACTACGTATTCTACGCCATCAGCTGTAATAAATATCATCATTTATCATCTAATGTACAATGTAAATAAAATATCGTTCTTTTTTTACCGACTTCCAAAGAGGACATTCTCCTTTCGACATGAGCAATATTATTAGTATCTATAGTTAATGTATGTAGGTATGTTACGTAATATCTCCGACTGACTTAGGTAAGTACCAATTTATGTTTTATTTTTGACAAATATATGTTACAGTTAAAAGCCGTTTTTGAATAGAACGGGTATTCCCTAGTTAAAACTAGTTTGTAATGATTGCCTTTGTGAAAATTGCAAATACCTAGTCAAAACTAGGATCTACCACTGATACATTTGATTTTTAGATAAAACTAGTTGTCGCTCCGAGCTTTAGTTAAAACTAGCACTGGAGAAACTAATTTGGGATTGAAAACAAGATATCCTTACTAAATGTTTATTAAACGGATTTAGGAAACAGATTTATGTTCCTAGTAGGTAATAATAATAATCTTACATTAAAGGAATATTTTAGGGAATGTCGACATAAACTATTTGCTAAGGTGACAATATTAAAAATAAATAAAATAATCGAACAAGACAACAGAACACAACCATAAAATTTAAAAAAGGAACGTTGTTTTTTAAGAAACATTTGTTAACATACAATAAAAAATAATCAAACAAACTACTGCAACGGCTTCGGCGCTGCGGGAAGTGCAGCCCCTTGGCCCTTGTGTAGCAAATCACGGGCACCCGTGCTCACTTCCGCAGCTTCGGCTTGTTGGTCGCTTTAAGCGACCAGCCCTAGCCGCTACGGCTCGCATAGATGACTGATTTGCTACAGCGAGTGGAGGCTGCTCTCCCTTCGCGCCTACGGGTTTACGAAAACACTCTAGCGTAGGGCGGAGAAGACTATGTGAATTCGGGACGTTGTGATTCGGTTTTAGTACAAATTACCTATCGACCTATTTTATCTTTAATAATCGCTCATTCTGAAGTCCGGTAAGCAAGAAAAAGTCCAAAGTAACGCAATCAAATCAAATCCGGAACCGACTCGCTTCGGTAAAACACGTTTTGTCTAGTGAGAACTAGTTTTACCTGATATTCAATTTTGAGCATTAGTTAATTCTAATTATAACAAAGGCATTAAGTAAAAACTAGTTTTAACTAGGGAAAATGCATTCTATCTAAAAACTAGTTTTAACTGTAGCATAAATACTTTCATTAATTATTTTTCTCATATAAATTTCAACCTGTACATCTAAAAAAGGTCTCCGGTTCTCTACACTCACCATACGAAACAACAGCATTGAGCTGCTATTTGATGCTGGTATTCTGTGAGAGCGTGGTCCTTCCCCGGTGGAGCCGACACATTTGTTCTGCAACCATAGTATATTTGCAGCATGGCTCTACCACAACAGAATAAAATCACTTACCAATAACACCGCCGGTCTTTCTCACAGCCTCCCCAATGTTGTGGGAAGAGAAAGTGTTGGGGTTTATGTTGATGTTCACACCCTCCGTACCGTTGGGATGTTTAGGACAATCACTTTGTGTGATGATCGACAAGTCGTATGGATCAACGCCGAACGACGCCAACTTTGTACGCATCTGTAAAAATGTAACTTTCAAATTAATCGCATAGTTGCGATAAGCATCATCATCTCATTTCCTGAAATATATACATTCCTTTTTATTTAAAAATAACAGCCAGTGAAAAGTTCATTGCTAAACATAGGCCTGTCCCATAAATTTTCGCATAGGGGGATATTTGTAATAGTTGCCACGCTTGGTAGATAGGTTTGCAGCCGCAGATTTTTATTTCTTATTTGTTATTAGGATGACACTGCTACTCATCTAGTTTATTTCTCTCTGTCGTCTCTTATGACACTTACTGGACGATATGTGGTAGTGGATAGTATGATCGCCTCTTAAATTTTTCTTAACCTGCAAATAGTCGCATTCGCCGTGTTGTGGCGGAGTAAGAGAATTTCTCGGGTTGGCTATAGATATCCGGTACTTGATTTTAATAATATGTGTAGTCTAGACTAGGAATTAAGTTTGAATCTATTACACAGTTTTTAGATGTCGGAAATGCGTTTTGAATTAATTACGATAAAAATAAATTTCAGTAAAAATTGCTTATAACGAAACGCAAGTACGTCAACTTGTTCTACTACTATACTAGAGTATTAAGAAGTAGATGCCCGGTACGTGATTTTTTAATTTTGTTTTCAATATAGGAGGTTTTTTAGGGTTAAGCTCGTACCTTTTACACTGTTTTTGCATTTTGGAAATGTCTTTTGAATTAATTACGACAGAAATAAATTTCACTAATAATTGCATATAACGAAACGCAAATATGTCAATTTGTTTTTTTAACATAGATACACCCATAAAAAATTTAATATTCGGACCCAGATACATTTGTAGCTGAAGACGGGACTCATATACAACAAATTGAGTCGCAGTTAAGAGCAGTCAAAAGGTTTTACAGAAAATAAAAATTATAACAATTCACATTACATTGTTTCATTTACCACCATCATAGCAGAGTTTAGGGCAACCTGACTTTATAGATAAGATTGGTCGAATATGTGCTAAAACCGAAACAGCACGCCCCGACTCCACATAGTCTTATCTGCTCTACCCCTAGAGTGTTTTTGTAAAGTCCTAGACGTGGAGAGAGAGCATCAGCCGTAGCAAATTGCAGGTACCCGTCCGAGCCGTAGTACTGGTAAGCCGAAGCTGCGGAGGCTCACATGAGTGCCTGCAATTTGCCACGCAAGAGTGAAGGAGCTGCACTTCTCGCAGCGCCAAAGCTGTTGCTGAAGTAACTTTAGGTCAGTATTCGTGTGCAAAAGTGAGGTTATGATTTTATAAAAAAAAATTACTCATAAACTATACATTTCCGCAAGGGGGGAAGGTTAGGGGGGCTTCCCCTGAACCCTCCCCTCCACAAACTCCCTCTCCGTAACTATCCAATATCATCCCGTCGGTCGTAAGAGATGACAAAATGATATTAATGAGGAAATGGCCGGTAGTACCTCCCTGTTAACTCAAAAATAATAATAGAAAACTGCAGTTTCCAAGCCGTCCGCCAAGCGTAAACGTTATGGTAGAATAAGAACAGGACGTTGTCATAACCTTACCTTGTCTACATACATCTTATCAAGTTCCTTTGTGCGGGAAAGTATGGTCGCCGAGCGTCTGTGTGCAAACGCAAGCTTCTGACAGGTAAATATGGCGGCGTATGTGGTGTAATCTGTTGACAAAACTGTATAGCTCGCAGAGCCCGCTACGCCTGTAAAACAAACAAATTTTCTTTTTTATGCTTCTGTAAAAATAACGATCGGCTGCCCCGCTATGTTTACTACTGTTACAAATGCTTTAATGAACAGAAAGTTTTGAATAAAGCTAATTTTACGGATTACATTGCGTCTAATTTAACATTTTTAGTTTCCGACGCTTCGGGCGTTTTGCAACACGAATGGTCACCTTTAAAATTTTAAAAGTACATGGTAGCCTTCGTTAACTATGACGCAGGACGATAAACACCTTAGGCCCCTCCGTGACCATGGGTGTTTAAGCGCTTATAAATTTAGTTTTATTAAATGTAAACAAAAAGGTTCTCGAGTGGCCGCCGGTAGGCGAAGTGTAGGGTGACACCCCACTAGATGGAGTGACGACCTGGTAAGACATGCATGAAGTCGATGGATGCAGGTGGCTCAGGACCGTGCTTTGTGGCATACGTTGGGGAGGGCTATGTTCAGCAGTGGACTTGTGAAGGGCTGTAATGATGATGATAATGATGAATATAATGATAATCCTGAGGATTCAGTTATTAATGCCTTCGAGACCGCGGGAACTCTCTCCGTCTAATTGTTGTGGGGAACATAACATTTCTTCCTCGTCTGTGAGTGTTAGAAATAAAGAGTTCACTGGACACCCCTTTGTATTAACTTTCGCTGAAAAATAATCTCAAGTAGTTTTAAGTCGGGTTAAGATAGAATCTGCTAGAGTTTGTCCTTTTCAGAAAATGTAACTATTAAATCCATTTCAGCCTATAGTCAGTTGAACATAGGCTTTACCCATAAATTGCTTTATATAGGGAATTTTGCCATAGCTACCACGCTTGCCAGACGAGTTGCCAACCGCAGTTTTTATGTTGTTAGTAGGAAGATATTGCCGCACATCTACCGTATTGTTTAGAGCGGTTTGTATTTTGTGGAGAAAGATTAATATATTTTATTCAATGTATTTAAACGATGTGAAAAATGTATAATAGTCTATGAGAATAAACGTAGAAGTTGTTATTACGTTATTAATACGTAGAAGATATAATTACGTTAGAAGGTACCTGCAGGTGATAAGGCCTGTCGGCTAATAAGACCTAAGTATGTAACAAAAATCTTTATTTTTTGTTTTTTCAAGTTTCAAATCACGATTCTAAAGAAGTATCACTTCGAAAAAAAAAGAAAGGAAGACGATTTGAATGAAATATTAGCTTTCAATTCATTTAATAATTTTGTATAATCTGTATTCCTTTGTTAGCCTCACAGTAACGTTCAATGTCATGTTAAAATATCACATCCTGTAATTTTTAACACTTTGACGATTTACCGACTTTGTCTCTATTTTAATCCAACGATTATTTAGATCATGACTTTTTCTGCGATGCATAAATCAAGGTTAAATAAATGAAGTTTTTATTAACTGTACCTTCTTGAATTCTTTAGAACAAGAAAAAAATAATACTTATTGGAACTGTACTCAAAAACATGAAATGTATAACATAATTTTAGGGACGAGAATGCCTTCTATAAAATTAAAATTATCAGTGACCAATAATGTGCCCTTGTGTTAAACTGGTACATAATGTAGGCAATAGGGAAATTTATAAAATAGATTTTCAGTTATATTAATTTGTATATGATAAATGCTGAATCTGTATCTGCTTTATCTGCTAACCGGACTATCCCGTGGGTGTAGTAGGAGGCGACAGATGGAAACTGAAACAGGTGGTGGGCAGCAACATCTTGCTGATAAAAACTTATAATAATAACGAGTGGTAAAGTTAAAAAAGTGTTGTACGACCAACTTCAATATAAATAAAATGAGAACATCATCAATGTAGTCAAAGTTACTGTTGACTGCCTCGTTGGTCTAGTGGTTATAGTACTGGGTTAACAAATTCAGGTCCAGGTCGGACTAAGAAATCAGCTATCGAGTTTTTCCGTCAAGAAAATCTCAGTAGCTGCCCGGAGTTAAGAAGACGGTGGTGTCTCACCGCCGTGCCTTGGAAAGTACGTAAAGCCGTTGGTCCTGGGCCTGCTCTCTTCGGTCGTGTCTTTTTACCGTCCCATCGGACTATGAGAGTGAGGGAACAGAGAGTGCACCTGTGCTTGCGCATACACTTGGGCACTATAATCCTGTCCTGCGCCGATGGCTAGCTATAATTCGGTCTGGAAGACATTATTATTATTCGTTACAGCCTGTAAAAGTCCACTAATGTACATAAGCCTCCCCTATAGATTCATAGGGGAGGTCATGCCGTAGTTAACACGCTTGGCGAGCGGGTTGGCAACCGCAGTTTTTTATTATTTTGAGTTGTCACTAGGAAGACGCTGCTGTCCATTATATTTTTCCATTTCAATTTCCCTCTGTCGCCTCGTACGTCGCTATTACACGGCTATGTTGTTATAATGTAATTTAATCGTAATGCCTTAGCCTACCAATTGAATCAGGTCGGATAAACAGAGGCACTCTTCGATAAGTGTAGGTTGACGTGCGGGGTGAGACAGGCTAACCTGACTTCACCAGCGCTCTTCAACCTGTATGTTAACCTGTTGATCGTTGAGTTCAGTAACACTGGTGTCGGCTACTTAATTGATGGGCATTTCGTTACCAGTATAAGCTGTGCAGATGAAATGGTGTTGCTGAGCACCTCGATTAACGCACTGAGAGAGAAAATTACCTAATGTTTGTGATACATATCCTGACACTCACGGATTATTTGTGTTTCGCACTAGATCAAAAATTGAAACTATTCATTATGTTAAGTCGAGGTCATTTAAGTAGGGTGTTCTAGTTCAGGTATCTTGGTCACGTATTAACTGAGGATCTGATTGATGACGCGGACATCCAATACTATACAATACTCTTTATCGTACACCAACGAAACATAAATATAATAAATAATAAATAAACGATGAGGGAAAAACAAAAGGCGGTTTTATTGTTATATAGCAATCTCTTCCAGACAACCCAGAAGAGGAAATTAATAAAAATAATAATAAGATTAACGGGTAAGGTGCACTAAATGAGAAAAATTCAAACTTATATACCATAAAATGATAACATACTTAAGGTAAATTAGTGATCATAACTAAGAGGAGGAAGATCTGACATAGAAAGAGAAAGAAGGGCATGGGCAGCTTTGCACGCTATATAAAAGAGGTTAAATTAACACTTATCAAAGCAATGTGTCAGTCTGTAGGTTAAGTAAGAACTGAGAGCCTACAATTCCCTTCGGATACAATATAACAATGCCTTCAGGGTGCTGATGGGACTTCAGCGGTATTGTAGCGCTTCAGGGATGTTTATAGCGTACGGTACGGACGGCTTTCATGCCATTATTTGAAAGAAATTCGCATCCCTTTTGCGCAGGCTTCGTGGGAGCTCGAATAGCATTCTGAGAGTAATATCTGATAAAAGTGATTGTCCCAATCTAGGGCCCTGAGTGCAAATGCACTTGCATGTGCATGGGGTGCCGAAAATAAGTGTAATTAAAATTATGTGTAGTTAATAATTATGTATTTTATTTTAAAATTGTATGGAATAATTTACGTCTTACAGAGGTTAAGCTAATTACTAACATCATTATGGATCTGTTCATTATATGTGGATCTAAAATAAATTGTTATTATTGTTTTATTGGGGTATCTATATAGTTTTCTCATCTGTTTGGGTTTCATAAATATATAAATGTGAATGAAAATTATAAAAGAAAAATAAAGAAATGATGAATAACAATAAAACAAAATAAATACATAAAAAATACATACCAAATGGAAGCCCTCGACAGGGGAAACAAAACGGCCGAGGGTTAGGGGAAAAGGGAAAGAAACCGGCGGACAATGCGGTTGGTATCGAGGAGCACCGCCTTCTGCATTTGAGCCCGAAGCAGTCCATCACGGATTCCCAGTCGCCACAGATGACCCGAGAGGCTAACTGGGATTAGACCGTTTGCAGAAACGACTACAGGTATAATTTCGGTCGACAGCTCACCCCACATGTCGGCCACCTCGTGAACCAGATCCAGATATTTTGTTTGCTTATCCGTTGCGGCTTTCACGGGGTTTTCGTCATACGGAATGGTAATGTCGACCTTAAATATTTTCTACTATGCACGCTCTATCAGCACAATATCGGGCTTATTCTCTGTAGAGTCCGGCGCGATAATTTTCGAGCGCGGCAAGTACTTATAATAAGACAGTTTCCGATCTACGAGGCCGTATTTCAGAGTGAGCTCCTGGTGTAAAATCCTAGCTATTAGGTTGTGCCTGTGCAAGTGCTCAATGTTAGAAATCGCCGAACAACCAGAGATGACGTGCTTAACTGACTCACCGGGGTGACGACAACTCGACAGATGTCGACGGTGCCATCCTTTAAGATGTATCTAAAATAGTAGTCGGTTTTAATAACCTGATCATGTGTTGCACTGACAAAACCCTTGGTTTTCTCGAAGAGATCACCGAAACGTAGCCTGTTGAGTGAGGTGACTGTATCTACGAAAAGCGCTTGTAGAACCTTCTAGAACCTCGCCGTGTCGTTACATACGGTTTCGCGGTCGGAAATGCTATGAACCGCCTGGTTCTGCCATTTGTTGTTGGCTGAGAATAGAGGGGTAAGCCCTTTATCACAAGAAATGACCTCATTATGAAATGGATCATTTGATATCGCCAGAAAGAAATTATGGAGACTACACACTACGCGTTTATGCATGGTAAGTGCGCTTAAAAAGTCACGCCCGCCATGCTTTTGTGGCAGGTACAGTCTCATTACCGACGATCTCGGATGATGCGTTCTATTGGACATCATGGTAGTGCGGATTTTTCTAGATATGTAGGGCGTTAAGTTTAGTCTGTGTTCACCTGAGTATGCCAAAGGTCTACATGAGGACAGGTATGACCCAAACATTATATGCGTATGTCTTATTCACACCGGACAAAAGGCATAATACACGTCGCAAACTGACTATTTCATACCCGTCTCATCGATATCGATATAATGTTACGTACCCAGGTATCAATATGTTTCACCTTCAGAAAGGGTCTTTAAGTTAATGTACATAGATAAGTCTCTGCCCTCAGAATTAACAACCCTTCCCCTTGTATAGGATTAACGCCTAGGGTTGTTTGAGCTTTCTTACAGAATGAGATCCACGCTCGACACAATTAAGGAAACACCGGTCTTATGCATGATCTCAGATATCATGCGTCCGCTATACACTTTTAATAAAAAGTATATAGTAGAACTACCCTCCAGAGAAGACTGGCTAAACGACCAGGTCGTCTGTGAGGTGGGTAGCCTCATATGGTATACTGATGGGTCAAAAATTATCCTTGACGTAGGCTTTGGAATTTAAGGAGAATGCCCCAAATTCAAACGTAGTGTCAATTAGGGTAGATTCACCTCTATCTTCCAGGTAAACCTTTTTGCCAAACTTCAGTGTGCGAAAATCAATCTGCAAAAACACTACGTCAACCATAAAATGTATATAAACTCTGATATGCAAGCAGCACTGCTAGCGCAGAGGTAAAACTTAGTGAAATCGAAGCTGGTTGGAGACTGCATGAACCGTATAAACGCCCTGGGATGTGGCAACAGGGTCATCTTAAGATTGGTTCCGGGTATTGTAAGCAATGAGTCTGCCGACAAGCTCGCACTGGAGGGCTCAAAGAGTACACAATTTGGACCCGAACTATTTTGTGGAATTTCAAAAAGCCTAGCTCAAATTACCCTTGAAACTCTTTATCTATTTAAGATCTGGTCTGACATCCCAGGCTTAAATCATCTTGAAACCTTAATCCAGGCTTTTGATCGTAAATTCGGTTCGGAAGCCCTGGGATTAAGTAAAAATAAATTGCGCATTCTGGCAAGAGCCCTAACTGGAGAATGTTGTCTTAAAAAGCACATGTCCATCCTGGGATTAAGCAACTCACGGATGTGCCGGTTCTGTTCCCTAACGGAAGAAATGTCTCTGCATATTCTTACTGAATGTGGACCCTTAAAACCTCCGTCCCCAGCTAAAATGGTTCACACTGCTAGCTCGCTTTGCGTGACGCGGCGTAGCTAAAAATAACATAACCTTGAATGTTTCGTACATTTATTTTCTATAAAATTCATTATAAATTTCAGTATAATACTTGTTTCTGTTTTTTTATTACGTTATAT
>DWHP01008589.1:0-10495 GCA_018247895.1 Parnassius honrathi | reverse complement strand
TATTTACATTACTTTAAGAACTTAGTTATTAAGGTTAATTAAAAACTTAAAATAATTACAAAAATATATACTTAGGTACACTTACATTAGTTTAAGAACTTAGTTATTAAGGTAAAAGAAAAAGGTTTATTATTTTTTACTTTTCAGTTTTTTTCCGCGCTTTAATTTTTTTATTAAAAAGTTTTTATAACTGTAAATATGTGTAGAGCTATATATATTGATAATGTCCCCCAGACAGAATTTCCAGTTACGGCAGCAAGGCTCAACGTGGACAGTCATCTGCGCAGAACAGGATTACAGTGCACTCTCTATTCCCTCACTTTCATTATCTTAGTTCGATGGAACGATACCTAGTTCGATACGACTGGGATTGCGACATTTGCGACCGCTACACAAAAGACAGCCGGTAAGACTATCTATACAAAATGAAAATATTAAAGCCAGACTACAATAACAGAAATCGTTTTTATTTATTATTATTGGTTATGACATTTAACTATTAACATAAATTAACGAACGAGATAGCAATCTACCTTATGATAAGTGGAGTAATAGTTACATTATTAAAAATAAACAATCAAGTAATATTAGAAGTGGTTAAAAACATTTTCTTATTCCAGTGTCAAAGGCTCCAATTACTACGTACACTTTACGCTACGTATTTAAATTGAACTAGGTATGTATTCTAGTCGGTTTATTTACTCATGTGCTGGCTACGGTATTAAAACTCAGACAATAATATTGTCTCGGCGATGCGACACATTCTAGGACGAGCGTACCGTTGGAGCACGGCCGACTGGGCCTTGACATTGTCCTACCCGCGGTACAGTACGAACAACTAGCGGTAATACGTTTTTATAATATGTTTATATTCAAACCACTTTTAAATCGTCGAAATGTCAACCAATCATTTTGTGTTCCTAATGCTAATCTGGTGTGTGCACTCAAAATATACTGAATAAGGGCAACAAACAAGCACATACTCCGCCTGATGGTAAGTGAGTGATATGGCCCATAGACATCCATATCCATCCTTGATTAAGAATCAAAATGCAGATGCGTTGTCACCCCTGAGTTAGACGCACACAGCATTGAGCTACTACTTTATAGCTGCAGCTTGGCTCTACCACGTAAAAACGTATTTCTTTTTTATGGGATAAGTGTGAAAAACGAGCATACAGTTCACCTGATGATAAATGCGAGGTTCATAAACTTCAGGATCTATCATCGATTAAAAACCAAAAAGCAGATGCGTGTTGTCACCCGTGAGGTCTAAGATGGAATGCGAGAGCGTGGTCCTACCCCGGTCGAGCCGAACCATTCGTGCTACAACCATAGTATAGCTGCAGTGTGTAACTCCACCACGTATAAAAATATGTTCGTTCTTTATTTGGAGTTGGTTGAATTTATCTACTGGGTACGGATACAATAGCAATGAACTATATGTACACGGGGCAGCGAATGGGTTAATATAAGAAAAATAAAGGCTAGTTTGTATGGTTGAGGAGGGCATTGATCCCCACATGCGTCAACTTTGTGAAAGATCATTTGTGCTACTTGAGTAGTTTTATTACTTTCAATTGTTATTATTCTTTACTTGTTTTGGTTTTGCTATGCGCTGATTAGTTCTACGATTTTCACGACTAGCTATTTTATCATAGAACTGCTAACTAGCTTTGCTGTAATGGTTGTAGCACGAATGGGTCGGCTCGAACGGTGCAGGACCACGCTCTCACAGAACACCAGCGTAAAATAGCAACTTAAAGCCCGTTTAAGATTTTGAGAAGTGAAAAGTGCGAGTGGCAAGTGCGCATTTTATTCACACTTATCACTTGTCACTGCCTGTTCACACGCACTTGTCACTTCTCAAAATATAAACCAGGCCTAATGCGCCTGTGTTTCGTATATTAAGTGTAGGGGAACCAGTGACCATTACTACTGGAAACTACTGATTGATTTCATAAGTAGAAATTATTTCTTGGTCAAATTTCGATGGCTATAACAAAATCTAAGCTTGTTTCGCGTGTACTTAATTACAGTTCAACAGTAGTCATGCGTACCCTGCACGCGATTATCATAAAAAGTAACCTTGAACCCACGTCAAGTGTTTTTATAAGTAAGTGACAAACGAGCGCACATTTCCCCTAACGGTCATTGGATGCTGTGGTGCCTGTTGTCCATACTCTAGGCGCCTACAGCTTACTTTGATTGAGAAAACGGAATAAGATACTGTTAATTGTTTTTTTTTACAGTAAGGTTGCCAGACGAGCACGCAATCCATCTGATATAAGGCAAAAGCTGTGGCCCATAGAGACATCATTCATCATCATCATCATTACAGCTCTTCACAAATCCACTGCTAAACCTAGGCCTCCCCCAAGGAATGCCACAAATCACGGTCCCGAGCCATCTGCATACATCGACACTTCATCTGCCGGTACGAGGCTTCCCCTCGAGTACCTTTCCGTTGTCAGTTCTTCGAACTATATGGGGCCGGTCCATTGCCACTTCGGCTTACTAATCCGTTGTGCTATGTCGGTCACTCGGGCTTTTCTGCGAATTTCCTCATTTCTAATTTTATCACGCAGAGAAACCCCGAGCACAGCCCTCTCCATAGCTCGCTGAGCTACCTTGGGCGTCCTCATACGGCCAGCAGTGCAGGACCATGTCTCAGATCAAAAGTCATCACTGGTAACACGCACTAGTTGTACAATCTAGTTTTCGGGTTTTGAGGTATACCCGACGAGAAGACGTGTCGTAATGTCCCGAATGCAGCCCAGCCGATTTGAATACGTCGATTGACCTATTGGTCGAACTTGGACTTACCTTGTCGGACCATTTGTCCTAGGTATACGTACTCGTCAAACACTTCGATCTAAGTGCTCCCAACAACCACCGGCATAGGTGTCATGGACATGGACATGGACATTACACATGACCTTTGTTTTGTCCATGTTCATCTTAAGACCTATCCATCGGGACGCTATTGAGGTCATTGAGCATAGTGCTTAGGTTCTTCAGCGATTCTGCCATAAGGATACATCGTCGCCATATCGTCGGCAAATTGAAGGTGTACTCGCCATTGATTCAAACGCAGTGGTGAAGAGTTTTGGGGATATAACGTCACCCTGTCATACACCTCTCTGCAGTTGGATAGGTTTCGTATTCCGGTTCCGACTCGGATAGCCATCGTAGCGCTACTGTACAAACACTTCGGCATTTCGATATACCGACAGTCAACTTGGCACCGCTGAAGGGACTGCAGTACCGTCCAAATTTAGTCAGAATCAAAGGATTTCTCACAGTCTACATACGCAAGTCGAAGTAACAGATTGTACTCTTCAGTCTTATGTACAATCTGCCGCAGGATATGAATGTGGCCTATGGTACTGAAGTCTTTTCGGTCATCGGCTTGTTCGGGAGGCTGGAAGTTGCCGAGACAGCATGCGAGACGATTCGTAATGACTCCCGAAACCAGCACGTAGACGCGCAGCTCAGAAGGGAAATCGGTCTGTAGCAACTTCAACAGAGCGTTGTCACATTTCTGAAAGAACAGGACCAATGCACTTCTGCTCCACGTCTCCGGAGTAGTTCCATCATGGAGGACGGAATTAAAGAACTTCTGAAGGACCTTAAATACAGAGAGGTTTCAGAAGCTCCGCTGTAATTCCATCCTTGCCGTTTTTAAGGTGCTGGAGAGCCATTCTAATTTCGCTCAGACTGACGTCCGGCATATCATCGGAATAGTGTCGGATAAGACTTGCTCTTGAATCGTTACTCACACTTACGTGTGACTCCAACGATGATGTGTACCCATAGAACCTCTCAATGTCACTCAAAATCTTAAGTATCCTGGAAACGATGCTGCCACAATCGGTACAAGAGAAAGCCGACTGTAAAAACTGACTTTTGACAGATGGCTTTTTCTGGCAGACAGATCTCTGGCTAAGACTTTGGAGCCTTGGTTTAGCTTGATCGCATCATCAATACGAGCAGTATTAAAGTTGCGTAAGTCCCACCGCATGTATTTGGAGATGTCTTTTCAGTTGCCTGTATGCTGTCAAAACTGTTGAAGACTGTTGACTTTTTATTGTTGTACAATTGTTCTTATTAGGAAGATGCTGCTGCCCATCTCCTGCCTGTCTCCCTCTGTCGCCTCTTACGACACCCACGGGAAGATATGGGGTAGTGGATATTCTCAACCGCCACTACAAGGCCCATAGACACATTTATCCTCTATTAATTATCATAATTTAGACGTGTTGTTACCGCTGAGTTCTAATATGGAAAATCTCTTTATGGTTACCAGTAAAAAGAGTTTCCGGTTCTCGTCACACACGAAATACAGCAGTTTTATCACAGTTTACAGATAGTATCTTTAAACTGTTGTATTATACTGCTATTTTACGTTGGTAATATTATGTGTTTTGCACTCGAGGTTTCCATTTTACATGCAAATATTTAATTGTGAACTACATCATCGTCTGCAGTCTGTAAACAGTCCATTATCATTAAAATGAGGGGCGTGAACTTACGAAAAGAACACATAAAATCAGCTTTATCATCGAGATAGACACTGTCACATGGATAAAGTTGTGTAAACATTAGTAAACTAAGACAAATAGGCAATGATTGTTCGTTTGCTTAACATTATGTTTCACGAGAAGCAAGTTTGTGAACGTATAGCTTAAACATTTTTTTAAAAATCTTATCTATTTTATTCTTAATCAGCATAAGATTTTGATATATTTGGGATTCTCTTTAACTAAACCCGGCTGTGGTACTGACTTTACTGAAGTTGTTTGCCGTGAGGCATCAGTCTTGGACTTACCTGCAAACAAAATAAGAAAAAAAATATTAATAAAGATAATCAACCATAGGCTACACTACTTATTAGTCAAGACACATACTATGCAATTTTATTTAAATGAAAATAATGTACTACTTAATTTGTTGTTTAAAAAAACTGTAAAATAATAAACTATACAATGTATTAAGGTTTAAGGTATCCAACTGCCTAACGAGCTAAAAGTCGAACTCGTAAATGATTTCAACTACTGCGGTCGATGGACACTTCCAATCAAATTTAGGTGGTAACCAAATTAAGTGCGCTGTCACACAGTGCCTTCACCAGTGATTGTACTCTTAGGCTCAAAATAGGGACACAGCAATGGTGGCACTGGTACTCAGCGGCGAAAACAGGTAAGAAAATTTAAAAGCTGTATATAGTTCGTTACGGTTCGTTACGGAGTCTTAGTCGCCTCAGAGAACCTTTGAAGCTGTGTGTCTATTCGTTTATTTGTCTGGTTGTCATAGTGATAGAGGGAAATGAGACGAGAGATTGGCGTTAGCATCTTCCAGATAACAACGCGAAATAGAATAAAAACAGGTTGCCAACCCGCTTGCCAAGCGTGGAAGGCTATAGGAATTAATGACATAAAAAAGATAAAATCAGATAAGCTGATATTAGGAGCAAGATGGAGGAGGACAAACTGGAGTGGCAGTTAGTAAAGCGACAAACTGAAGTGGCCACTTCCAGGATGCGGATTAAATAATTAGACTCGAGGTGCGAGGTGCGTGATCCGAGCGGAGAGTTCAACGCAACCCAATGTATTGTATGCCCAGGCACCCGGTCAGTGTTTAAGATGGGAAAATTTGAAATTGAAATTAAATAGGAACCGAAACAAATGTTTGAAACAATACACGTGTTAAAGTTACAGCCTATACACGTCCCACTGCTGGTCACAGGCCTCCTTTGATTTCTGAGAGAGTTTTAGGGCCAAGAAAATGTCGACGGTGATGCCCCAATGCTTGTTGGCGAATTTTACATGTCTTAATAAACTGTCAGAGAAATAAGAAAAAAAATATTTTCTTTATTTCTTTGACACGCAGGTTTCCTCAAGATATTTTCCTTTACCCCTCAGCACGTGATTAATCAGCACTTAAATTACATTTAACAATTTCATTGGTGGCGGCGAGGATCGAACCGGGATTGTTCGCGTATTGCGTACATAATGCTCTTGCACTTTTTAATAAAAAAAATATCACAGCGACCATAAAAAATTGAGTAATTACCGTTGTACGAGTGCCAGCATTAGTATATTAGGTAAACACTACTTAAAATCCGTGTTTACAAAATTGACATTTTATTGCTTTCATTCTTATTCATTTTATATATACTATTATAATTCACGACTAGAAATATTATAGTAACGGAAGCAGAAACTTTTTCACTTAGTATCTATATAAAAATTAATGTTTGTCTGTTCGTATTTTATGCGCTGCCATACCGTTCATCAGATTGCGGTAAAACTTTGTCAACTGATTGCGTGCAAAGTGCGAACTTCCGAAGCTTATTGGCTTTACACCATTACAGTAGGTGGCGCGCGTATCGTACCGACAAATTTATTTATTCATTTTGATCATGAATGTATTATCATTCCTAATTAAACCAAATAGCTTTCCTAAATTTAAAACGACATCTCCAAATATACTTATTGCGCGGCAGCAACGAGCCCGGTACCAGTCTGCAGATTACAAATAAAAGTTATTGAAAGTTACTCTTTTGTTTAATTTACTGCTGTTTCGGAAAAAATCAATGTCCTGGAAAGAATCAACAAGAAAGCAAGAAACCCAGCGGGACTTTTTTTAAAAAACAAAACATAATAACACCTTACAATTTTTTATGTTACATATTTGACAACAGAAAACAAATTAGAAATTGTTTGGTAACAATCACCTTAATCCCAGGGGTTATTATAGTCTATAAATTTCCTAATATTATAAAAACCCTTTTTACACAAACTTTGTTTAATAAAGTTTTTAAACTTTGAAGAGGTCAAATTTTGTCTGGTTTTTATTTTTGGATTTTTTTGAAAAAGCGTATACATCGCCCCAAGAATGAATTACTGACTCTGTGGAGTCGAGTAACTAGTACTACTAGCTTGTGTCTGTTCCTAGTATTGACAGAATGAATATCATATGTTTTTTAATACTACTTTTATTTTTGTGTACATATATTTTCAGAAATGTATAGAAAAGCCAAAGTTAATACATTAAATTCCCCAAATTATTTTATATAATGTACAAATATAATATATAAATAAGATCGAAATAACATACTTCTTTCAGGGGAATAGAAATGCAGAAAGCAGAGAATAGGATTATGATGGCAGTATAGGCGAGGAACTACATATATGTAGTTCCTCGCCTATACTACGTATATGACGTCTCAATCTCAAAACATATTCAGATTACCTATTAAGATATTTCATAATCTATTATGGTTTAGGTTTTTCCAAATGTTTTTTTTTACAGTTCCAGATCGGTAAATAAAAATGATATGCAAATACGAGTACATCTATCAACATAATATTAATAAAGAAGAAAAAATACAGCGGGCAAAGGCAAAAGAGACATGGAGTTTTTCCCTGTTTACTCAACGTAGTCGGAATCCTATGAAAGCGCAAACGTGGATTGTATATTTAATCGTGCCAAGCCTTTGACCTTGCGTAGTATGACTAAGTCCGTGTAAAAAAAAAACAATCGTAAGAACTAGTCGAACCTTCACCGGCCAGTGATTAGTAGACGGATTATCTAGTGTAAACAACCATGTTAAATTTTATCAATAAATGATGGAAAAATTGGCGAGTAAAACAGGCATTACTCAATCAGGTAGGTATAATATAACATTTTGAAATAGAAACAGCTACCTACGACTTTATTAGGGATTCGTGGACAAAAAACAAAAGAGTGATCTTTTTCCCGCTGTCTTTAAATATCATCGTAACTATTATAACCATATCACCAGCAATACAATCATAAATACAAATACAACCTCCTTTTGTAGTAGGCAAAGGTTATTCGGCCTATTCTTGCTATTATTATTTTTAATACTAGTATCGAATCTGGTGAAACATAGTAAATTAATAGCTTTATTTAAATCGGGTAGTACATTGGACCCCGCCAATTATGGATCAAACCTTTTGTTTAATTCCAATTCACAGAGAACTTTTTATTAAGTCAAATTATATATTCATAGCGAGGTATTTTGTGTTTCAAGATATGCATTATACATATATATATATATTTTTAATTTCGTCATGTAGTCGATAGTAATAATTAAAATATTTAGTTATATAGATTACGTGGAAACATTAATTACTCTGCCCCTTGACCAGTTCAACTAATGGTAAGTGCGTGCTGCGGCCTACATACATCTACATCCTCGATTAAGAATCAAAATGCAGATGCGTTGTCATTCCTCAGGACTAAGACGGAATGCCTCGTTACCAGTAAAAAAGGTCGCCGTATCATTACACTCACCATACGAATCATGCAAGGTATTCTGTAAGAGCTTGGTCCTTCCCCGCTCGAGCAGGCTCATATTTTTTTTAAATAAATACCAGTAACGCTAATAACATTACTAATACTCCCGTTAACCGCTCTAAATCTTAAGTTCTTGTGTTAAGAGTGGTTCACCACAGTAGTCGAATGGCGGATTCGAACCCATGACTTTCTGAGTTTATGGACCAATCCTACCATTAGGATACTGCCCTTTCAAATTCGTGCTGCAGATGCGAAGTGGCGCTATCACGTTAAGACGTGTTGCACTGTTTTATTTTTTATAGGATAAGGTGACAAATGAGCACACGGTCCGTGGTATGGTAAGTGGTTGCTGCGGCGCATAGACATCTACATCTATCCTCGATTACAAATCAAAATGCAGATGCGTTGTTACCCGTGAGGACTAAGATGGAATGCCTCGCTTCTAGTAAAAAGGGTCTCCGGTTCTCTACACTCATCATACGAAACACTGCTGTTGCTATTTTGAACAAGCTGTTATTTCACGCTGGTATTCTGTGAGAGCGTGGTCCTTCCCCGGTCGAGTCGGCCCATTCGTGCTACAACTATACTACTAATATAACTGAAGCATGGCTCTACCACGTATAAAACTGTAATACACTGTAAATGCATAACTGGCGGTGTATGAATAAGCACCTCCTCGTACCATTCCGTGTGTATCGTAAGTGGTGTTAGAGGGGAAGAAATCACCAGTAGATCAGTAGAGTCGTAATAACAACAAAAAATAAATACCTCCGGTTGTCAACCTGCCTGTGCAGGCACTAGCAGCCACTATGGAAAATATTCTCCTATGAGACACTATGTTTTTCTTTGTTTACAGCTTTTTTCACCGTTTATTAATACTTTCAGCTTGAAACTTAATAGTTTGAAGCTGAAAGTAGTTCTCGGTGTTCATGTTTCGCAAGTGGTAATATTTAAAAAAAAATGTACAACCGATTTCAATATAAATAAAATGAGATCATCAATAAAAAGTAGTCGAAGTCAATTAAATATGCATTATGAAGGATAAATCAAAAGCTACTGGTCCGATCTTGATCAACATGAGAAGCATCAGCTTTCAAATAAAAAAAGAATCATCAAAATTTCATCAAGGTTCACCCAAAAAAAAAAGGTTCTGAGGTAACACACATTAAAATACAGTCGAATTGCGTACCTCCTTTTTTTAAGTCGGTTGTAAAATAAATAAAAAACATAGTAAAGGGATTCAATCAGTATCATCATTTTCGGCATCCCTCAGGTTAATTCAAAAATATTAATAGATAAAAAAATTTTCCAAAATACTTTTTAGATAATTGATTGCAAACAGTCGAAATGACATAATAAAAGAAAAAAGTAAAACGTGCTATTGGACACGTTTTGTACAATATTTCAAGAAGTTTCAAAATTGATTGAAATTGAAGTTAGCCGGTTTATTAGCTCGTGTTAAATTATTAGAAACTGTAACAAAAATAAGAAGCCTCTATGAGGAGGTTGGACAACATTTAGCAACGCCTTGTTAGGATCCCTCTGTAGAACGTAAACCTTTTTGACGGTCAACATTTGTGAATGGCTAATTAAGAATAGTTTGGTGAAATCGGGTCTTAGTAAGCTCCGTAAGCTTTCTCGTCACCCATACCACAAAGTCTGTAGACAAATCGTCAACCAGTACGTTCCGCCTATAGTCAGTAATAAAGGAATCCACCAGACAACCAATATTACTGTTATAGGCTTCCGAGGTTTTTTTTTAATCGAACTGGAGTGCTAATCAGATGTACAGTCAGTACAACTTTAAACGAAGAACGTTGCAGAGGACCGTGTAATTACATTGTTTCTCTATACTATACTTGAATACTCAAAAATACTGGGTGATTTTTTATACAAAAAAATAAGGTAGGTAACAGGTGAACGGAATAGAAGCCTATGGCACTGATATTTTACGATTTTTTTCTTTTACATTAACATATTATGAAATTGATCTATCAATAATGTTTTTCGGATGAAATTATAGTCTCGATTTTTCCGGTATAGTATCTGTTCGTAAAGTATCAATTAAAAAAACCAAAATTGTATGATATTGGCATGGAAATAATCACACACACAGGCAGACACTTAAAATTTTACTAATTAATTATATATATATATATATATATAT
>DWHP01008588.1:0-10496 GCA_018247895.1 Parnassius honrathi | reverse complement strand
AACCTATGTTAAACTAAATTATTTATTAAACTATATTCTAACTAATTTTGTAAAGAAATGTTTGTTTTGACTCATCTTAAAAAGTGTTTCAATAGACTACAGTGATAAATACCTAGTTAAGAGTTATTTTGCATAGCTATATCAATAGACGTGTTCAGTGATTCAGATGTAAGCCAGAACAATGTATCAATCTGTTACCTCTCTACAAAAGGCTTAAGACAGAGAGTGCCCACTCTCTCTCAGCAGCATGATTTTATCACCCTCCGCTTGGCAGAGAACAATTTGCGAGGGGCTCACCGATCAGGAGGACGCCTCGATGCTTCCCAAAGGACATCACCTTTTGATCAATAACTATATATAAATTACGAAGCATACGCCCTTTGCTGCTCAAGCAAGCGCACCGGTTTGCCGGCCTTTGTGCGCCTGTGTTTATTGGCATTTATTTATATCAGAACCCGTGCGAAATTCACGTTACTTAAACAACTTACGAAACGTTTTCAATTTGTATCCATGACAAATTCAAATTTCAAGGTGACTGCAGGCGTCGGACGAAGCTATGAACTTATATGAGGTAATAAACCGACGTACAATTTTTTTGACAGTGATTCCGCAGCTGTTAGCAGTGGTTCCCGCACCTCGCCCACAATGCGCTACTTGAAACGAATTAGACGCTTGGAAGACTTTGCAGAGATTAGCCCTTTACAATTAAAACAGACGGCGCTTTTTGCTATCCACGTAATACTGTGCCCCCGGCGGAGAATGGTATTATTATAAACTCTTGAGATGTTTGTAGTGAAATAGGTGCAACGTTAGTATTGAAGAATGTTGCTTCGAGTGGTTCATAATGCATTTAGACGTTAAATGTGTCATATAAATAATGTAACAATACCTAGACCATGTATCAGATGTTATCAGCGAGAGGACAGCGCTGCCTGTCAAGATACCGATTCCAGGTCGTAGCTGACGTGTATGTCTGTTGCTTACTTAATGCCTCGTCCGATGTTTCTGGTCGCCGCATACCAAACCTGCGATCCATATTATGCAGTTAACTGTCTCTTTGATGTGTGTAGGTGTTTATAAATTAGACCGGTTTCCACGGAAGCTCCCTAAGGCCGGTGCGGTGGCACGAATCACTTTGCGACGGTATTTCACTCGAATGGGACAGTCGTTTTCAAATTATATTAATGCTTAATGGCATTAGCAATTCATTAACTTTTTAGAAGTTCTCTGTTTAGAATTCTTTTAGCAAAATTTTCATATAGCTAACACTAAATAATTTACACGATTTTTTATAAAATAAAATGCGTATAAACTACAGAAAAAGTTATTTGTCAAAATAAGTATGACCCGTTACAGTTAAGTAAAAAGTCACATGACTGTCCGTTACCGTTGCCTTTACAGCTTACTAAAGTCCACTTCTGAACGTAGGCCTCCCCCATACCTTGCCTCATAGGGGGATACATTTGCAATAGACAAAGCCAAGCGGGTCGGCAACCGAATTTTTTTAATTTTTAGTCGTTATTAGGAAGACACCGCTGCCCATCTCCTGATTTGTTTTCCTGTGTCGTCACTTAAGACACCCACGGGATGATATAGAGTAGTGGATATTCTTACACCACCAGTTACATGGTAGCTGTCACGTGACATAATTTTTATTCATTGTTCATTTTTATAGTTTTCTATTAGTGTAAGATCATGTAAAAGTTTGTTACTAATTTATTGTCAAAGCATGTTAAGATCATAGAATACTATTCATATAACTGGGTTGAGACTGAGTTCCACACAAAATACATTATATACAATTATAAAGCAACAAAAATAACATAACCTCTTACTTTGATAATGATGGAAACTCCGTTCCCATACATTTGACACATCTACCAAACATTTCGAAATGTTTAAAAGTCACTAATAGCTCGCCACTTTTTAATCTTAACGTTTATTAGATCACGGTTATAAAACTGGGATAAAAGGGAGGCCAGTAATAATTATTAAACGCTTTTGGCGACCGTGAAAGAGTCGGAGATGTCATTATAATTGACGACACGCTAATCCTTATCCGTTAGCGTCAATATAAAACGCCACGACCTGTCCTAAACTGTGAGTATTGTAAATAATTGATTGCCGCCAATATATTCTCAGTCGGCCATTTGATTCACGGCCTCAGCCGGTGACTTTTTAGAGTTTTATTACCAGCATCTAGGTACCGTTTTATAGCGAAAGCGGGAAAAATAAAATTGTCGTAGCACACATTACACGCAGCCATAAGATGCAGCCAGTACCAGACAGAGTCTGAATAAGTGGCGATGATTCATATTGCTCAAAGACCTAACCATCGACGCAGCAAGGAAGCAGCCTCGTAGCGACAAGCGTAGAGCGGTCTTCTATCAGGGTGACGATCTCACGAGACCTGCACGAAGTCGATCGAGATCGCTGTCTTTGGGGAATGGCAAACATCCAGGCGTGAGTTTGTGACGGACTATTACGATCAATTTCATGACCGCTATAATAATGCAAGTATATTAGTTATTAGTTACAAGATTGCACAAAACATAGATCTAGAGTTCTGTAGCTAGAGGTTATCGCAATATTGATGTTCTTATCGATTAACTACACATATTTTTGGCAAAATTTTTCGTCAATGGACTTTTAAAACTCAGATGAATTACACAACAAACGTAGGCATAGTTTTATTCAACATATATGTTGTAGACAAACTGATGCTTGCTTTAAATAATTTATTATCATTATAGAAATGTATTATATGTATGTGAGACTGGATTCTCGATCTGATAATGTTCTGTGTGTGTTGTCTTACTCAATCAAATCGACCCATTTTACCTCACATGTGGTATTTTTCTATTTCCAGCGTATCGCTACCACTTCGTTAAAGCATCCCTTAGATGGAAAAGGCTCATGTACAGCTGTGGCCTGTTAAACCTTATGAAGGCTGTACACTAGGGTGCGGTGCCCAGTCTAACTGACTCGTGTTACTCCGTTTACTCTACAATTAGAATTCGACTAGCGAAAACGGGTAGGTCTAGCATCTACTAAAATTAAAAGAATAACAATTCCTTGGGTTATTACGTGATAGATAAAGGTTATATTCTACTTCTTGCATATCACCATTATATCAACAAACGATCTTCTAATGTTTATTGTTTACTTCACATCATTTATGTTCAAATAAAACCTCCATCATCTTTTTTCCTTCGCCTCCCAGCGCGTATTAATTAGTCATTAAAAAAATACAGGTAAGTCGAGTTCCCGGGTGACGAGGCCCGAAATCAAGATGCTTGCGTGCTCTAAAATTTAAAAACAGGAACCCAGCTTGACCTCCCAAAATGTGCAAGTATCTCGGTCCTCTACCGTTCATAAAAAAACATAACTTTTTTACGTTTAAGTAGCGAATTTGAACCTGTAGAATTTTAATTTTTAAAATTAAATTTTTACACATAATACAAATCAGGTGATTATCGCTTCGAAAATAAAACTAATTATATAGTACTGAAATATGGAACAGGCCAAGAATATAATTGTAAGCTTTTCTTTCTTTTTACAAAACTGAAGTGGCATCAGTCCATGGACCTGCATCCAACTACAAACATAGGCTATATAAACGCGTTGCCCCCTCTAAGGACTAAGATAAAATGCCCGCCAGCCTGTTTATGAAAATTGTTGCTGGTTTCTTTATCAATAAACGGCTAAACAAATAAGCTTGGATTTTGTCATATTATGGATAGAAGTTGGTTATAATAATTTTGAGATACTGAGTCCTTTCATATTGTTTGCAAGTTGTAAACAAAATTGACGTAAAAATATTATTTAAACAGTAAGAAACGAAGTACGTACTTAGATATTTGAATAAAATATTTTCCTACAAAAATTATGATCAAAATAAATTTTACCAAAACATATTTGTTAACCGCTAATTATTTACTATATTAAGATTAGGTTTAATATTTAGTAAACATTTGAGGATTATCTAGAGACCTAAAACGAAATTTGATATTCTACTCACTGGTTTCGGACACAGCGACCTCATCCGGTAGGTGTACCATACAGGTTAAAGTCCTTCATAACTAAATTTTCGCTAATAAACAATTTGTTATAATAAATAATGAATAAGCTGTATAAAATAATTCAGCACTTCGCTAAGGATACCACGATAATTTACTTACACATTCTATCAATTTCAGAGTTATGTGCATGAGCTATTGAATAAGAAATCATTAAAAATGATATATAACTATAACACACACCACCTATTTTAAAAATCTGCTTAGAAAAAAAAAATAGAAAATACATTATATTATTATAAAAATCAAAACTACATTTAACAGTGGAAACCTTCTTGATTAAAAACTGGTTTCTTTTGTCCTCAGTTCTTTGTTTCGCACAAGTTATTAGCTAAACCTTAATTCAAACAACACGAGTGTTAATAAGTAGTACCGACATATTTATCTGTTCCACCTGCCAAATCGCTTCACACTGTAGAAGTCCTTCAAAGGTTTTCGGCTAACATTCGCATATAATTAAGTTTGATCAATGTAAATTACGTTTTTTATTGTCACGTGGTTTCGTACTAACTTACAACAATTATTGTTAGTGGAAATGTTGATTGTTTTTTTAACAGTTTTTGTCTAATATCGTCATTTTACATGTAGTAACATATAAAGGTATGAACAATCACTTTTATTCTCTTCGTCGTTAGTAGCGATTTAGTTTATTTTATAACATAATATACATCACTCTTGAATTTTTATATATGTCGTAGCCAACTAGCTTTCAGTAAACAGCCTAGCAGTGATGAACGTAATTTAGCAGTCTCGTTTAATGAAATTAATAAGGTGACCATGCCATGGTAATGTTGGTGGTCTGTGCTTAATTATGCACTATGTAGGTACTATATATCTCATATCCAATGTACGCGGAATTAGTCCTAACCTACTGTCTCTGACGTTAATAAGATGTAAGAGTGTTGTATAAGACGCATCGGTTGAATATCATTTAGCCCCTAGTTGAACGGCGCTGTTTAGTAAAAAGGCTAGACTTTTAATTGAAAGAATAATTAAGCTAGTTGGCTGCAACAATTACGTAACTAAATTTGGCAACCAAAAAACGAATAAACGAAACTTTACACAAGTCGAAAGCGACCATTCTGTGTTACAAATGTTGTATTAAAACAATATCAAAATATTATTTTACCGAAACAACGAACCTAATCGATGTTAACAGCCGTCGATAATATCTGATATGAAAAATCGTCGGTCATTCGAAATTCGGCTTGTCGTGTCGTGTCGGACGGCATGGCATGACAAAAAACTACAAAACAAATATTATGCCGCTATCCGAGTTCCTATCTACTTACCTGTTTCTATAACAGGCATGATCTTTAAATGATCAAAATACGCTATGTTATTACAGTTTACAAGGTCTAGAACAATAATATTTCGTATTTTATGCAATTATTCTATTTATTTATTTTTGAAACGAATAGTTTTGTATGTACGTGTGTGTTGTAGTCACACATAGCGAATACACATAATATCTCGTTTCAGAGAAGTGATAGCCGCTTTTCTAAAACTTTCAACAGATGGTTTGAGGTCAATTCAAATTCAAAACTGCTTCACATAGTGTTGTATCAATACGTGTAAACTTTTGTGTTCCTCATTAAATTGTGAGTTATTAAAGGCAGCAAAAAAAACTTGATATGTTTTTTTTTAATTCAAAAATCTTTAATGACAAACGAAGAAAAGTCCAACTAATGGTAAGTGGCTAGTCCATGGACACCTGCAGCTGACTTCAAACAACGAAGGTCTCAGATGCATTTTCACCTCAAAGGCTAAGATGGAATGCCTCACACCCAGTAATGATACTGACTCTTATGTGTTTAAGACCGATACACAGCAATTTAGGCACAGATATTTAGCGACTAAAATAATTAAGAGCGTGAACCTATACAGTTCGTTTTAGTTTATGCCTACCACTCTGTGTGACAGGCGTGAGTGTTTATATTATGTTATGTTACATTATAATACAAATACTTGATAAGTAGGTACCTGTATTTGTTTCAAATGATGCCTTTACATTAGCGTAGATAATTTTTTATGCATAGCCACATTACCAATTACCTATACATTTTTCTATTACCAGGTTTTTATTAACCAGATTTCGTGTATGTGTGTTCGGTTTGAATTTAGTAATTGAATTTAAACTAACTGTCCGATGAGCCAGACTTGAAAATTTGAACATAGCTCAGAATATTAAAAGAAAAAATAAACTAATCATTTTTGCATTCGGCTAGTTATGTATATTGTGCAGTAATAACGTTTCGCGTTCGACATAGAAGTCTATTCTGTTCCACAGTTCGTCTGTTTTTTGAATTCAAATTAAAAGATAAAATCCTATAAACATAATCAAACTAATGATTTTAATAATACCAGTGGCAGCGTTAAAAACCTAAAATATGCATAGCGCCGTATCAAGCCAGCTGTTCCCAAAAATTCTACGCATACCACTCCGAGACCGTCGTTATTTCAATTACCCGCGTCCCTCGTCAAAGACAAAAGACCTGACACGAGGAAAAACGACAACAAAAAAAAAAAAACAACTGCTCATCGCCGGAATACAAAAAAACAATCGTCTTATCTATGATTGGATCGCGGTCGTGTAAATGCACTCAAGTGTATTATGTTACCTTGAAGAGCCGGCTTTCGTTTTCGGTAGCGTTTTTTGAAATTGAAACTGGAATTATTTTTTTTATCTTGCAACACCGCTGAGGTCCCATGTCCCTATCGTAATAATTCTTATCAATGGTCATTAAAATTACGAGTAGATTAAAGAGTGTACCGCCGTTGAAAGTGAAGAAAACCCGGTTCTCTAGTCGTAGCAGTTAATGATTGTTTCAAAATAAAATTATAAATTTCTTTACACTAATGAGGCACGTGTACCGTTTGACCGATAGCATAGCAACTGGTTTTACGTGTGCCTTTAAGATTTTATCCGACGTTCTATATGGATTCTGTACGGATATCACGTTTTGTAGATTTTTTTAGTCAAGTTTCTTCACCTTTTCATTTTAAAAGTTTTAGATTGCGTGGCAAGCTTAAATTATTAATATAATATTATATACAATTATAATTATAAAATATAGACAAACAAACACACAAGAACCGAACTGATATCTGACAAAATTTATCCTAATTAGAATTTGAAATAAAAAGCATAATAAGACAATTAAAAAAAATATAACAAGAAGTAGTTTAACTAAAATATAATTTTATACCTCTTATATTTTGTTTGTGAAAATAGTAAAGAAAATTTTTGTACAATAAAAAAAGGCTTTTATTATCACAATGTTTGGCCAGCCTATGTAAATATTTATTGTTCTAAAACAACCCAGTGTGGAAGTGCTACACAGTATCGTGTTAATATGCGTATTGTATCATGGCACGATTCTGTTTTATAATAATTTGTTGCGCAACTTTTTGCACTAACATCAAGCATTACTATAAAAATGTTATACCTATATGTAGTGGAAAAACAAAAACATTTAAAATCAACCTTGGCAATAGTTCTGTGCTCCGGGATTCGAACTATCAAAAGTTTGAATATGTGGTGTATGTTGCTCGTTGCTCGATCTACCAATTACGGAGAAATTAAGACAAGTGTCTTCAAGTTTGTACCATATTAAACTACAATTTTACCGACATGGTTAACAACTTCTGTTATCTACTTATTTACAGAAGTTAAAGTAAGAATTAGCCGAACCAAAATCAACACTATATTTTTTAAATATATTTAAACTGCTGCACTACCTAAAAACTAAATATTATTTATTAAAATTCAAAGATACCAAAATCATTCATATTACAATTTTTAATAATTAGAAATAAGGCTGCCGCCTAAGAAAGAAACGCATGCATTTAGAAAAAAAAATTACAACACAACGGAACAAAGATAAATTATAACAAAAGATTCAGTTTTTATTGAACCGGTGAAAAGATAATCTGTTGAGAGCTCCTAAACGGTGAGATGGTTACCCAAAGTAAATAACTGTAATAGCCGTGGCGGGCACAATGCGCCCCCGCTGCTCGCCGACAGGGGTTCGAACCCGCGGACCTCTTTTTAATTACAATATCACCCACATTACAAACTTTTTGCTCTGCAACAAAAACTTACTATGGTGACTACTTACTACTCTTTTGAAGTCGACTTTTAATTCAATATGTAAGACAGTGAAACAACAATAATATGACACTTATAATTGTTGTGGAATCGATAAATATCGGTGTTGAAATTTAACGCTAATTAATAAATTAAATTAACAATTAATTAATACAAAATATAGAAAAAAAAAAGATTATTTTTTTCTGATTCCAGTCGCTTTTGGCTAATTGTTTAATTTTTAGACAGATAGCTTGGACCATGGAGGTTAGAGAAAGAACCTCCATGGCTTGGACTAAAATTCGAACACAGTACCCGCGGCGTAATAGCAGGCCCAGATGGTCGCAAATACCCTTCATAATAAATACACGTGAATGTATTCTTTCCTGGTACATTATCGCCATTTAATCGTTACGAATGTAGGCAAGATATTATGCTCCAACATGTGCAAATATCAATCAGTTGGTCACGTGGTTTATTTTTTTTAATATTTGCGTTGCTGCGTGTTGATAGCAGAAGCTTATAGTAAAGCCTTTAGGATCAATGTTAAAGTAAATTCGCAGTAATATTTAACTTGTGACGTAATATGTTCCCTATAAACAAAAAATCATCGATTCCACAATAGAAAAGCAGGTACTCACGAATCCATGTTTGTCGCTGATGTTGTTGGTCAGCTTGAGCTTGTGAAAAGAAACCACCTTCTGCATCCACTGCTCGCCGGTAGACGGCGAGTCCGGGTGGATGTACATCCTCTTCGGCATCTCAGGATCCGCCTTGCCGGCCACCATCCACCGGCTCCGGAAACAGAGGTTACGCTTAGCCATCGTTTTAGATAAAATAAAGCACACAATGGAATGTATTTTCAATTTTTTTTGAGATAAATTGAGAACTAAATAGATGGTTGAAATGAACTTATTTATAATAATGTACATTATATGTATATATTAATAGTGCACATTAAGGGAGACTTTTACTAAACAAAATAAAAAAATGCATATGGAATATATCATATTAAGCCGAATGCGAGTCAGTACTTTAAAGCTAGCTTCAAATTATAATAAGTGAGGATAATATGGTCTCTTTCTTATAACTCAAAAATGACAGTCTTATTTGCATAGATGGCTGTGTATACTATATGTTATACAGATAGCTCTTCAGTCAATCAAATAATAAAGGGGCAAAAGGGCGATGCTTTATCGACGCCATTTCGACAGTGGGCATTATAGTAAATATTTTAGTCGATTTTAGTACCTTCCTATGCTTCCTATGTAGTAGTTTTTTTTTGAAGTGTTCCTAATTATTGGCAAAGCTTGTTTGCTATTTTTTCTTAATATATTAGTTATAGTATCTGTCTTTGTGCTTTTGTCTCTGTCCTTCTCCTTGTTATGTTTTTATAGGGCGGCAAAGCTTAAGGCGACCGTATTACCCTCACGTACCTTATTAGGTTTGGTTTTTAAGGCAACATGCGGAATCCAATGTCAATACAACTACTTTCTACATAGATTGTTCAAGGAACCTCAATGGAATGTAAAACTATGCCAACCAGCATTACGCTCTAATGCGAAAATGACAATATTAAGTTACCTATTAAATTCTACAGTATCCTCTCACCATACGAACTGATAAAACATTATTAAAATTAAAATGAACATCGAATACTAATACTAAATTTAAAACGAAGTGGATGTTGTGATCCACAGACACCTACAGAATATATCCTTGATTAACAATCAAAATATAGACGCGACTTCTGCCCCATTGAGGACTAGGACATAATGCCTCGTCACCAGTAAAAAGGGCGTCCTATTCTCTTTACTAACCAAACAAAACACAGCATCATTAACCTCTCAAACGGCAAACGTCAAATGTGACCGCACCCACCCGTAGCACTTTAACCCATCTATACTTTTGTTTAGACCACAAGATAGAGAATTTTGTTCAGATTTTATAATACCAACCTTCTTCATAGAAAAGTAGCCTCTAAACATAAGTTTTAATGGTTTGAAGTGCTGTGGGTGGGTGCGGTCGCATGCGACCGCTCGGGATATGCCGGACGCATGCTTGGGATTTTTATGGGAATCGAAGTGTTAAGCTGATATATAAATTACGTGTCATGTTGTTTGTCCGCGATGGACTCCTAAACTACTAAACCGATTTTAATCAAATTTGCTCACCGTGTGTAGTTTGGTTCAACTTGAGAGATAGGATAGCTTTTTGCTCATGAGTGACCCACAATTTTTTTTGCTAATTTAAGGATTTTTAATAGAACATGACAGACGGTCGTCGAAAAGGGCAGAACAACGTCGGCCTAGTAAGCTAGTATATAT
>DWHP01008587.1:0-10496 GCA_018247895.1 Parnassius honrathi | reverse complement strand
GGTCCTTCATGAGGAGCATCTGCTCTTCCAACCGACGGGCCTGTTCCTCTTGTCCGCCCCGCAGCTGCTCTTCCAAATGACGGACCTGTTCCTCTTGTCTAACCTCAGTTTCAAAGCACTCCTCTTGTTGTCTTAGCCCGTATCGGAATCCTTGGCGTCGACATATCAAGTGGCGATGAGAAGGCTTAATTGGCGTCTCATAGCTTGGCGTGCTCAGCAGAGCAGGTCGGTATTTCACGCCAGCATACTGCCTACAAGGCGCAGGTTCCGCCGCACATGGAATACTATTCCCATCTTAGGGCTGGGGCTCCCCAATGCCAGTTCCTTCCATTTGATGGCATCCAGCGCAGAGCAGTTCGAATCGTCGGCGACCGAGGAACTCTTTCCGATCGCCTTGACTCACTGGCACTGCGAAGAGTATGACTCTTTGCGTATTTTATCACAATTAATGAATAAATTTATTAATTTATCAAAAAAGGGCTTTTAACAGGGATGGTAGATATGACAAGAATATAGAACGACGATTGAACGCAGGAAATAGAGTAAATGAGGCTCTTCAGTCTATCGTGGGAAGTCAGAATGTGTCAAAAATGGCACGTCTGGCAATTCAAAATGCTGTGTTAGTTCCTACCCTAATGTATGGCAGCGAAAGTTGGATGTGGCAGAAGAAGCACGAGAGTAGAATAAATGCTGTATAAATGCGGTTATTTAGGAATATGTTAGAGCTGAATCTGAATGACAGGTTGAGAAATTGTGTGATAAGACAAAAGTGTGGTTTGCAAGATGATGTTGTGACCAGAAATGAGAAAGGAATGCTTCGGTGGTTTTGGTCATGTAGAAAGAATGAAAGAAGAAGGAAGGAGTGATAAAGTAAATTGAGGTTGGAACAGTCCGGAAGAGGCGCCCCTGACTAAAGTTTATCGACCAAATTGCCGATATATTGACAATGGGCCTAATTAAGAATACTCTTAACCGACGAGCAAGTATATGTAGGTATATGTATGTAACGGAGGCGACAGGGTGTGTCAGGATCGTGCCAGGAAGTCCGCGCCTACACCTATGGGTGACAGGCGTAAGTATTAATGTATGTAAAAAGTGTAAATTTTATATATTATAATACTGCTACTGCTTTCTAAATAAGTAGAAATGTTGTATTTCAACTTTAGAAATAATTAGGTAGTTAATTGCTGAATTCACGGCTACACCAAGTTGGGAGAGTTCCCCATAATCTCATAAGTTCTCCTCTTAGAGATTGCTCTCAGTATCCGAGCTGTGCATTTAGGATTGTTTATTCTCGAGACAGTTATTTACAACATTCATTAGAGACTATAATATTTGCCTATCATTTACACAGCCGTTAAATCCATGTAACTACTACTATCAACTACGCAGGGCCATTGGAATTACTGGTTTGTTTGTATATTGCCCTTGTATTTCGCTTTAGGCGGTAAACAAAACAATGTAAGTAAACCTCTTTTAACTTTTGAACCGCTTGACCGATTGAAATGAACTAAGCGGTTTTCCAAAGTCTTTCAACAAACTTAGGTCTACTACGAATTTTAACTAATTCGGACCGGTAGAATTTGAGAAATCTCAAAAAATGTTGAAAAAATGTTTTTTTGGAATAAATTTTAAACGGCTTTACCAATCGATTCCAAAAACTAATCAGCTTTTAATCTTGAAAAACCACGTCGATCACCGCCGGTCTGGTCAAAATCGGTAGATTCATTCGTGAGATTTCGTTAACGAAAAATTTTGAAAAAATTGATTTTTTTAAATTACTCCGATATTTCATATTTAACGTCATAATTTGGTAAAGTTTGGAGCGCTTTTCATTTGAAATTAGCGGGAAGTTCCTGGGATGGTCTGCAGGGTCAATAATTTTTTTTATTTGAATTGTTATCAGAAAGATGCTGCTGCCCATTTTCCGCTTCGGTTTCCCTCTGTCGCTTATTGTGACACCCAACGGACGATATGAGGTAATGGATATACTTACACCGTCACAAGCTACAACACGGTGATTTTAAAAACCCACTGGGGTTCACTTAACACACACAGCTCTACATCTCCCGATTGGAGAAAAGTACGTCGGGAGAAGACGTCCTGCGTTTCGTGGAAGAAAGAAGCCGATGCCGCGTAGAGGGTCCGATCTCCTTACATTTGCAGCGTCTGGAGTCTAATAGGTCCGCGTACTTCAAATCCTACGCACTCCAGGTTCCTGCAAAATATAAAGAAGTTTTCCTTGCTCCCGATTTCTGGCCCTCTGGGGTAGCGTTTCGCCGATACTGGGACGCGCCAAAGAAGGAAGTTCCCCAGATAGTGTTATATTTATATTTTATATATATTTTTAGGTTAAGGTATATATTAATATGGGCCAATGTTCTTAATTTTTAAGTCCTTGATTCCTGAAATAAAGAAATAAAAAAAAACAAGTTTACCTTCACACTAGGTAGATTCGCTCCTGTTTACTACATCTTAATCCGAAGTTATCTCCTATTTTAATACTAGGATATTCTTTATTTTATGATTGAGGCGTTTAACGTATATAAATTGCACGTGGTCTGCATTCAGATCCAGAGTTTTTTCTAGGTCATAAAAATACTCCTTATTTGCGAGATTCGACCCATGACTTTGTATCGCCGAAGAAAAAAGCTTACTCACTATGCAAACAAGTCGTCTAGTGTGAAAAAAATATAGTCACTTTAAAAGAAGTTAACATTTTGGATATTCTAACTTTATTCTATCGTTACCCCATCGTTATTCTATCGTTACTCTATCGTTACTCTATCGTTACTCTATCGTTATTCTATAGCTATTCTATTGTTTTCCTTATCCCTCTAAATCTTCATTAAAGCAATTTTTATTTCAAAATTTACTATTACTTAGACCTCTTACTTAAACATGTCATGTAAACTAAGCACTAGCATCTGTAAGTAAGCGCTAACTAATGTAAGGAAGACGTCGACGCGAAATATTTACGCCAAGTTGCACTTAGTGCCGCTATCGCACCAATAAATCGCTTAAAGCGCTTGTTTGTTGAAATGGAGTGAGATACGTTGAGACTTAGCACCTACATTTAGCTTCTATTTAGGATACTATATAGGGCTATGCTATTAGTTATACGTATTAAGCAGATAAAATGGCCAATAAGAAATGACTTATTTCAGTAATGACTAGAGTCATATTTAAGACTTAAGTTACATTAGCATTAATAATCCTGCTTATATCATCATACATCACCATTACCATCCTTTACAAGTTTAATGCTAAACATAGGCCCCCTTCAGGGAATAACAAAACACGGCCCTGAGCCACCAGGTCGTCACTCCCTTAGGTATCTTACCAGATCGTCACTCCCTCTCTATATTAATAATGAGGACTTCCAAAGCTTCTTCTTTCGCCAGGGCGGCGCTACTTTGAAATGAGATGGCATACTACTACATAGAGAGAAAGTTAAACTGCTACAAAAGTGTACATATAAATATTTTCAGGAAGTTACTCTATATCAGGGCCTATGTTCAACAGTGCATTTGTGAAGGGCTGTAAATAATGGTGACTATCAAGTTAGGGGCCACCTCACATTTTGATTACCGGTACAAATCTGTCACTCAAGGACCTTACTTACCCACCTGTTATCGGTCTCTGGAACTATATGATTGTTGTTGATTTGTTTATTATATTGTAATTCTGGTTTTACTACGAATATCTTTATTTTGAATTCTATCACGATGAGAGACTCCGAACATAGCATACTCTTTATAGTTCGCTGTGCGATCTGAAGCTAGAGAAGTAAAGAACTACGTCTTAGATATATTCGTAGAATTAAATAGAATAGAAAAGATTAGACTAAAGTGATTTATCCTTTTGCCAGTGGTTCGGAAAAAAAAGCTCTGTTTTGGGAAGAATCAAAAAGAAACCCAGCGTGAATATTTTTTAAAACAACAGTTTACAATTTAATATGGTATAATATGATAATAATTTACTTTGCTACTTAACAGTTATTTATAGATTTTGATAATGAGTCTCTTTTCTATTTAACTATTCCAAAATACAATTTATCTTTAACGAAATGGCGTGGTGGTGGCGTAACTGAACTGAAATAACGTAACGGCGTAACTAACCGAATCCATTGCTATAACCACGACGATTTAAACTCAGGAATCCGACATCATCTCTGGCAACACAACAACGCATCACACTCGTCTCCCAAAATATTTTATATATTTTTTAATCCCAAAAATAAAGACACCTACCTCACCCACATTCACCTCACGCAGAAAGTTATTGTAGTTACAGGTAACTAAAAATAGAACAATGAACTGTAAGGCGCGTTTTGAATGCAAGGAAGACGCTCCGGCCGGTTGAAGGTGATTTCTGATGTTTTTTAAGTAATATATGTGACAAACGAGCACACAGTGCACCCCATGTTAAGTGGATGCTTTGGTCCATAAACATCTACATGTCCTCGATTAAGAATCAAAGTGCAGAATACGCTGTCACACCTGAGGACTAAGATGGAATGCCTCATTTCTCGAAAAGAAGGGTCTCCGGTTCTTTACACTCACCATAAGAAACAAAGCAGCATTGAGCTGCTTTTTTACGCTGATATTGTGTGACAGCGTGGTCCTTCCCCAGTTGAGCCTACTCATTCTTGCTACAACCATAATATGAAATAAAATGGTGTTTAAAGCAGAGTGATCAGCAGTATTTTCCAAGCAATTTAGACATACTTAGATAAAAGTGTTTAAGTACTCAAGAAGGAAAGTTGGCGTGGAATTAGAGCTAGAAAAAACTTTTGACTCGATGCAACAATGTTTTTTTTTACGGAGGTTAGTCACACAACACAGTCACAGTACAATAAATTGACTAGTATGACCAAAAGTAGTAACAAATAATACTATAATATTATTTTGTCTTTGTACGAAGTAAAAAAAAACTATAGCTATTAAATAAGGAACAACCACTGAATAATTTGAATTACAAAAAATAAATTTTGAGCATGACTTCTGTGAATTTTGATCCCAAAAAAAAAGTCGCTTTTAACCCGATCATTGGTTTCTTTTGGTGTTAGTTGGGTTTAACTAAATTGACAGATAAATTAATAATATGATCTGTAAAATATGGTACGATAAAAATTGAATATCTTTCTTTAAATAGATTTTATATCTATATTCATTAGAGAGAGAATAATATTTTTATGTTAAGGAAAATAAAATAGCAATATAATAAATCAATCGTCTTATGGCCCATAAAAGTGTTCACGAATGTTGATACTTATTTTTATTATCACATAATCGAATTACACGCAAACATACATAATTATGCAAATGATGTTTGAAGTTACAGAAAGATTGCAATCGACGAATATGAACTTTTACTTAGCGATTTGAACATCGACGACAACTTCCTGATGTAATAATTTACCGACTATGCATTGACAAGTAATATTATTTATTCTGTGACATTGGCTGTGTGCAGAGTGAATTCCAGCGCATTATGCAAACTGTCAATATTCTAAACTACTTTTAATCGAGTATAACGTCGTATATGATACTGCTAGAGCTATAATATTAAAAAATAAATAAAAATAATACCTCGTTTATATGAACAGACAATATAATAGCACCGCCAACTATCGGAAGCCATTTTATGCATGGTACAGCCATGCTGCAGCATATTGTGTTTGTAGTACGAATGGGTTGACACTACCGGGAAAGAATCATGTTTGCACAGAATACTAGCGTAAAACAGTAGCTATATGCTGCTGTATTTCGTGTGTTTATTGTAGAAAACTGAAAACCCCATATACTGGATATGAGACATTCCGTCTTAGTTCTCAGAGGTGACAACGCTTCTGCATTTTGACTCTTTATAGAAGATTATCAATGGGCTATATCTACTTACTATAAGGTGAACATTTTTGGCGTATTCCACGGTCGCCTCTAGCGATATCCCCGTCACGAATGTCCCCCCTCTGTCCCCAACGTCACATGACTTTCAGGTTACCCTAATATGAACTTACGATCAAATAAAACATAGGATGAAATACTAGTAAAAGAGTACTAACACTTTCATCATCATCATAATTGCAGACCTCCGCAAGTCCACTGCTCATCATAGGCATCCACCAAGGATTGTCACAAAGCACCGTCCACCATCCAGTGAGCAACCTACATCCATCGATTTCCCGCATGTTTTAGCAGTTCGTCACTTCATCTAGTACGGGGTCATCCTACACTTCGTCTATCGGTACGAGGCTGCCACTCGAGAACTTTTTTCTCCACCGGCTGTCTGTTCTTTGAGCTATTTAGACGGCCCATTGCCACTACAACTTACTAATCCGTTGGGCTATATAGGTCACTCTAGTTCTACTGCGTCGACCTCATTTCTATGTTAATCACACAGAAAAACCCCGAGCATAGCTATTTTCACAGCTTGCTGAGCGAAGTCGAGCTTCCTCATATGGCCAGCAGTGAAGGACCACGTTTATACCTGACGAAAAGATGTGTCGTAATTTCCCGAACGCTGCTTAGCCGAGTTGAATCCGTCAATTGATCTGTCGTTCTAAGTTGGACTTATCTAGTCAGGCTATTTGTCCCAGGTAAGCATACTCGTCAACAACTTCGAGCTTAGTGCTCCAAACAATTATAGGCATAATTGTTACATGGACGTTATGCATGATCTTTGTTTTGTCCATGTTCATTTTAAGACGTATCCATTGGAAGGCACTACTTAGGTTATTGAGCAAAGCGCTTAGGTTTTCCGGGGATTCTGACATAAGGTCTATATCGTCAGCAAATCGAAGGTGAGTGACGTACTTGCCATTGATATTCATAGAGTATCCTTTTCAATCCAGTAGCTTGAAAACGTCTTTCAATTCAACGGTGAAGAGTTTCGGGGATATAAAATCACCCAGTCTTACACTTTTCTGCAGTTAGATAGTTTTCGTACTCTGGTCCTGTACTAGGATAGCCACCGTAGCTCTACTGTACAAACACTTCAGCACTTCGATATACCGACAGTCAACTTGATACCGCTGGTGGGACGGCAGCACCGCCCAAATTTCGACGGAGTCGAAGGCTTTCTCCTAGTCTACATACGCAAGACAAAGTGGCAGATTGTACTCCTCAGTCTTCCGTACGATCTGTCTAAGGGTATGTGTGTGGTTTATGGTGCTAAAGCGTTTTCGAAAACCGGATTATTCGAGAAGCTGGAAGGCGTCGAGTATGCGTGCGAGATAATTCGTAATGTCTTTCGAAAATAGCACTGCTTAGAAGGGAAATCGGTCTGTAATTCTTTAAGAAATCGTTCAGTGTTTACTACCTTACTTGAAAAACGAGACTACCGCACTTCGGCTCTACGTCTCCGGAGTACTGCCACCATGGATGATGGAATAAAGAGCTTCTGAAGGACTTCAAATACCGGTTTTCCACCCATTTACAGAAGCTCCGCTGTAATTTCATCATCGCAGATTTGCTCTCGGATCGTTACTAAAACTTGCGTGTGACTTCAACGATAATGTATACAGCTGCTCTAGAACCTCTTAGATGTCACTGCATTGCAGTCTCGTAGGCATTGAATACGATTTTGTTACTTTTTAGCGTTTTGAACGTTAAATTAATTAGAGGTGACCTCTCCAATGTAACGTTTAGGTTTAGTGTGCCTCGTACTATTCGGTGATCATTGCCAGTTTTCAGCCACGCGATTACTTAGGCATCATTGAACAGATGCCGTCTAGTCGTCATAATGAAGCCAATCTCAATTTTTTTCGAACCTTCGGGGCTCGATCAGGTCTTCTTTCTGTGGGGCCGCTTCCGGAAGAAGGAGTTCATCATAAAGCGTCCTTCTTTCTTGATGAAGTCCTGCCCATTGAGTTCCGTTGCCCCACCCCAAATTTCCCTACTTTCGGCTCATCGTACTTTCCTGTGCCTAGTTTTGCGTTGAAGTCTCCCATTAACACTGTTTAGTGGGTTTTGGAGGAATGCATGGGTCTAGATATATCCTCATACATTTTTTGCATCTCCTCATTGAGATGTGCTTAGGCTAGTGCGTAAACCTGTATGACCTTCAGCGAACACCATTTGGTAATTCTGAGCATAAGGTACGCAACCCGTGTCGACGCACTATCAATTTTTAAACCTTGTTAACGAGAGACTTGTGGACAATAAATCCGACACTACCTTGGGACAGATGGTCGCCCACCAGATGACAGAGATTGTTGCCGATTACCCCGTCCTCCCTCTCTCTTCGGACCTCGGGTAATCTTATATTATTCCAGCGCAACATGTCTATTGCTTCTTCCAGCTCCAGGATCTTCTCATCAGTCCTAAGGGCGCATGCGTTGTATTCCTAATAACCCCTGCCCCGCCGATACCATGGTCGCTACTATTTCCAGGAATAGTGAAGCTACCGGAAACTGTGGACCGCTTCTTCGTAACTCTTATCATGGTGTGTATATTGCCACAGTCGTCACGTTTGGCGAGTGGGATGGCTACCGAAGTTTTTTTTACTGTTATTTTGCTGTTATCGGAAAGATGCAGCTGTTCATCTTTTGCCTCGTTTTCTCTCAGTCGTCTAATATGACACCCTAGGGAAGATATGGGGCAGTAGGTATTCTAGCTTGCCATTACAGTGGAACTAATATTTATGTATACAGAAATATTATCACCGGCTAGTATTGAATTGAGGACGTGGCTAGGTCAGGCACTGTAACCATTTAGCCTTGCAGTTGTGGAAGAATATACTGCAATACTGAATAGATAACTTGAAACTAACGTTAAGTTATAATTCTCCTTTGATTGCATCTATGTTTGTTGAGAGATTAATGGTAGACTGTAATTGATAAAGTTTCATTTGTATTTATTAGTGTTGGCTCTAGCATAAATGGTGATGTAAAGTTACGATGTAATTATATACTTGCGAGATTTATTGCATATTTAATGATTATTATCTCCATCCATAGACTTGCATTGTACTAGTAATTATATTCCGCTAGGTGATTTCGATAGAATACCAGTGATTGCTTCTCGTGCTTACTACTGTACCATTTTAGATCGTCCAACAAATGATTACGTATGTTTTTGCGAACAATACACATTAAAAAAACTTGTTTTTCAACCGACATCAAAAAGGCGGAAGTTCTCAATTCGAGTGTATGTTATTTTTTTGTATGTATCTTACACGATATCTTCGCAGATTGCGAACTGCTTATAATAATTCTATTTTTTATTAAATAGACTTTATCTCAAGGTTGGTTTTATTAAATTTTGAAGAAAAATTTTGTCCCAAAGGGTTGTAAATAGGGGGAAAAGTTTGATATTGGACAATTTTTTAAGGAATTTCACATCATATCGTCGCAGATAAAGAACCAATTTTAACGATTATTTTTTCTTAAATAGGTTATACTTCACGGGCGGTTCCATATAAATTTGGAGAAAAGCTTCCACCCCTAAGGTCTGCAAATAAATAACTTATTTTTTAGCGATTTGGAGTCGGTTTTTACTTTTTATTAAAAGTTAAATTATATTTCTGATGATATTCTTAGTTTCTTAGTCCACTTAAAAGGGACTAAAATGATTTACAGCTTTTAAAGCCGGGTCTTTAATTTTTAATGCACTTTGTCTTTGCATTATTGTATTTGTGTTTTAAATTCTTTGAAGTTGACTTTTACGTTTAATTAAAAGTTAAATTTTCCATCCATCGACTGCCTGCTTGTCTTACCAGGTCTTCACTCCACCTAGTGAGGGCTACCCCTCACTGGATGGAGTGAAGACCGGATGAAGACCTGATAAGATGATAATGCTATGACCCTACACTTCCTGCCATGCGAGAACCTTCTTCACCATCCGTCGTCGGTTCTTCGAGCTATATTGCCGGCCTATTGCTACTTAAGTAATTTTAATTATTTATCAATAATTGTATTTTAAGACGGAAAGCGATAGTGGATTAAGACTTACATAATACAATGGTGATATTTCTATTATATTTACGACTTATTAACTTTACGTAATAAAATAAAGTACAAGTAAATAACAGCACAGAACAAACATTGCATTACAATACAGCAAAAGTAAAAGGAAACTGGAGTCTGAGACTAACAGTCATATATTGCGTCTGTCTGCGGATTATTTATGTGCAGTTGGCTACACGGCAATTACCGTGCCGCTAATGTGGCAGCATTGGAAATATTGTTCGCGGCGTCGACGTTAAAAATACTTGGGTAAGTTTTGCCAGGTGTAATTTGTACTGTAGTTTCTGTCCTCGCAGGGAATGAGGTATTTATTTTATATGAATTACATGTTTCCTTTTTGCATAGTAATCGATTAATCAGGATGAGGAATCCTCTTGCCTTTTTACACGCCATTGTTGAAATGAATAGTCTCGTGTAGTGGCGGCGTAAAAGAATTCATTACTTTTTTAACAGAATAAGGGTGACAAACGAGCACACAGTCCACCTGATGGTAAGTGGATGCTGTGGCCCATAGACATCTACATTT
>DWHP01008586.1:0-10496 GCA_018247895.1 Parnassius honrathi | reverse complement strand
CTTCGAGGTTTCGCAACATAATTTGGTGATATTTGGAGCGCTTTGCATTTGAAATTAGCGGGAAGTTCCAGGGATGGCCTGCAGGGTCAAGCGATTTTTTTTTAAATAAAACTGTAGTGACAAATGAATTAATAGTCCATCCATACGTTCCATTATAGCATATAAAAATCCACTGCAGAATATAGGCCTCTCCGAAAGAGTGCCTCATAGGATTTCAGCATAGTTGACACGCTTGCCGAGCGCGTTGTCAACCGCAGTTTTTTATTGGTCTGAGTTGTTAGGGGGCGTTCAATATTACGTTATTCAATTTGGGTAGAGGGGGTATTGTAAAACTTTTTTATTTAAATAAAAAACTAGGGAGCTTAAAATATCCTATGTTGGCAGCCCTTTTCGCTTGTTGTACGGGATATTCCCCGATTCTATTATACATTATTTTTATTTGGTTCTCCCAAGTTGGCAATTCTTTTTTTGTCTATATTTTACAGTGAATCCCTCGACTGTATTTTACGTGGTTTTTATTTTGTTTTAGTTGTCAGTATTCATTAGTGTTTACGCAGAAGCACATTGCTTTAGTCATTGTTTTTAAAGTGAGTTCGTACTGTAATGTACTCAAAAGAGGGATATTTGCATCATCAGCTGTTCTTGGCCTATAGAGACTCTCATGCTGACTTACCAGCGCAACTGTGCTAAAAAATGCCAACGAAATTTGGAAGATATCTAAAGAAAAAGTAAAAAATAAAGAATAGTTTATACAATATAAATGATTTTATATGAGAGTTCAAGGTAGCCACGAAGAAAAAAGCAACAATGCTTAGTTATTTTACACAGCAGCGAAGTTTACTGCTAAAATGTAGTAATATCACAAACAGGCAGGTATATAATATATAAACCATTATTTATTATCACCGCGAACGCAAGTAAAACAATAACAAAGGTATTTTAGCGATTTTCCGGTAATTTGTGACTTTTAGGTAAAAATGGACACTCGCGTGTTACGTAACATTTAGGAAGAGGAGGGGGGTAACGAAAAACGTTACGGCGCGTTACATGGGTGGGAGGGAGTCAAAAATCTTTAAAAATTGCGTTACATAATACCTGAACGCCCCCTTATCAGGAAGATCCTGCTACCCATCACGTGTTACAATTTCCCTCTGCCGCGCCTTACGACACCCACAGGACGATATGGGGTAGTGGACGTTCTCACGTATTTCAATTGATGGTAAATTGGCTTCTGCAGCCCCTGGAAACCTACAAACAACTTCTAACAAAGATGGCTACCGATGCATTATCACCTCCGAAATCTAAGATCAAGTACCTCTCAGCCTGTCATTAAACCGACTCTCTATAGTATAGAGTCTATACCTTTAACAATGCAAAACAGCAGTGCAAGTAGAGTGCGCTCATCTCATTCCGTGACAAAACAAAATATTGCAAAAAAAAAACAATCGGGTGAAACTTAATAAAAATGTTTTATTTTATGTAAGAGCATCAACCAGACTTTTGTTTACCATATGTTGATAAATTCTTGGATATTAAACTGTTCATACAATGATCATTCATGTTTACTTTTCGATACTAACAAAACTATAAGATACTTACCTGAAGCCCTCCATTTCTTTCCTACTATCACAGAATGGTGTATATCCATAAGGTGCTCCACCCAAATCTAATTCCACTAATTCCTTCAAATCCGCCCTTACAATCTGAAAACATTTTTATTGTACATATTTAATGTTGTAGAAATATTTAGTTTTATCCTAATTTCTATAATATTTTTAGTATTATACATTTAGTACTGATAGTCTGATTTACCTGATCTGCATCTACAAAAATGATCTTCTTGACATGTAAAGGGAATAACACGTCGAGGAACAGAATCTTATACCCCCAGATGGTACGTTGCCGGTCGCGCTGTCGCTGAAGCCAGCGTGGCCATTGGTATTGAACAAGCTCGTATTGGAAACCGTACTCCTGCGCCATGTATGGCAGTATGTCCTAAAAACATTCAATCACGAAATAATCATCTTGAAATTAAAATATGATTATTAATAATGTAACTTTTAGCATTAACATAATACAAATAATCAAACACAACAAAATCTAACCTTAAGCGATGGACTGAGATAGTTCTTGAGGAACCAGAACTTAACGGGTGATTTGGTGTGCTTGAGGACGGACAACATCATGATACGCAGGAACCGCTCGTACAAGTGTCCGGAAGCCACGGAAAACACGTTAATGGTCTCGTCCTGACTTTCTTGCTCCTCGCCACCACCGAATGAACTGAGTGAAAAAATTAAACTAACACATTTAGTGTATTTTGTCTTTTGGATACAGTACACTGCATTTATTGTGATGTCGAAATTTCAACACTGTACTCTTTGTAGTTGTTTAGACATTCCAGATATCGAAACATTTTTGTAATATCGTATTAATTGTTAAAAACGGAAAATACTCGAATAGAACGATCATCGAATAGACAAATTCCACTTACCATCAGGTGGACAGTGTGCTTGGGTTTTATACTTATTCTATAAAAAATACTCAACAAAATAAATGTCTTTGAAATGTACTAGTGTACCTTTTTGACAGACGCCAAGGACGTATTTCTGAAATATTTATTAATTCTCACTGCGTTGAGCAGACGAGGTGATGAGTGAAGAGCCGATTGTTATAACCAGTAATGCTTGTCCAAATCAAGGTTATTGGGGTTCAGTGTTTTTGAGTGAGTTCTGGGCCCCCAAGTGGAAAACTTCCATGTACTGATAAAGTTGATACTTCTGATGAAGTTTTGTATATTCCCCCTAACATTTCTGCTTACAATATGAAAAAATTACCAATTTATTAATTTTATACAAAATTAAAAATGTCAGCCATACCATGCCTGCCCAGCGTGGAAACTATGGCATATAATATCTCCCCTATCAGGCAATCTTTGGGAGAACGTTTAGCAAGTCTTAGAATAGTATGTACCAGTAAATTAATATAAAATTAAAAAGGCGTGTTTTATAAAACGGACCAAGTGGACTAGATCAAAGGCTTATATATGTATAGGGACGCCATGAAAATCATATCTGAATCAGTTACCTACACATTATTTACCTGTTGAATTTTCTTATACCAGTATTAGGGAATATAATTATTATATTAGTATTGTCAGCACCATTAAAATCACTTATTTTAATGAAAATAGAATAAACTAATTTGTGAATGAAAGTTTTCAATAAGGAAGGTAACAAGCATTCTGTCTTGGGCAGCCAGAGACTAACAGTCTCCGAATATCTCGCTTAGTCCTCAGGTTGTATTATAAGGACACATTTATCAATCATCATCTTGTAAACTCTTCATCAAAAGACTCAATATCGTTTTACATAATTGTATTATTTTAATTACCTTGCAATAGAATTCCAAATACCGCCGGTGTTGGTGTCCTCGTTATCAGCGAGAAGGTCGAGATGCTGCTTATCCGGCTTCTTGCTGACGCGAAGTTTGATAACGTGACTACGGAACGAACCCATCAGCACTTGGATGTCCGCACTAGTCGCCGTCGTCTCCGTGTTCTCGTGCCTGAGGGACTTCTTAATATTAATATATCATGTAAAACTTGTGAACAATCTGCACATCGGACGTGTCTAACAGACATAAAAACTCAAAACCAGGTTAGAATTATATATTATACTAGCTTGCCAGTCAGACGATGTTCTGCCCTTTTCGAAGACCCTTTGTCAAGTCCTGTTAAAAAAACCTTAAATTAGCAAAAAAAAATTGTGGGTCACTCATGGGCAAAAAACTATCCTATCTCTCAAGTTGGACCAAACTGCAAATGTGATTTAAAATCGGTTAAGTAGTTTGGGAGTCCATCGCGGACAAACAATATGGCACGTAATTTATATATATTAAGATTAATTTTAGAAAAAACTAATAGCTTTATCAATACTTTTAATCGCTTGATAAACAGGATACAACACTCCGATGTTGGAAAATTCTTTATATGAGTAACAGCATTATTATGTAATAATAATGTCCTCCAGATCGAATTTCGGTCACAGCGGGTAGCCTCAACGGAGATTAGCCATCTTCACAGTACAGGATTATAGTGCCCAAGTGTATGCGCAAGCACAGGTGCACTCCCCAATCCCTCACTCTCACAATCCAATGGGACGGTAAACCGACACGACCGGAGAGAGATCAGGCGCAGGACCAACGGCTTTTTGTGCTTTCCGAGACACCGCGAACTTCCTCATTCTGGGCAGCTACTGAGAATATCTATTACGTAATAACTACATGCTGCTGAACTCACATAAAAAAATCTTATTCATCCAATCTATACAATTTTTTTATAAAAAGTATTTCATGTGTTACGTAAAATGCAAACACCTTTACAAAAAGTTAACCTTTTGATTAACTGAATAAAATATCTTTGACTTAAGACTTTGACGATATTGATACAAGCTTAGGGCTCGTGACAATAAAAACTGCCGATTGAATTACCAAAATTGACACTTTAATTACCATATATTTAATTAATATACATGATACTTTATAGCGCTAGTGGCATTTACCGGCATCAACTACGGCGCGCACAGTGAAGTGGCTGATGGCAAAGATGATTCGCAATACTGATATATCTGCATCCCTATTCACAACTAAGAATGTATTTGCGTCGATCGACCGAAACAACAATTTAATATTAATTTATAGATGGTAAAAGCTTTTAGTATCAACTGGAAACATTGAAGATATGCATAAGGCATTTAAGCTTTAGGGTAGCTGTTTAATGGGAGTAAACAGGTTAATTCAGAAACAAGCAAATTAAGTATACAACATAAAATAACGTAACATAAACACTCATGCCTGTCACCCAGAGGGGTAGATAGAGACTAGACTCCCATTTAGCACGATCCTGACGTATCTCTCTCGCCTCTTCCACAAACATATAACTACGCATCAATGCTCGTCGGTTAAGGGTACCTACACTTAATTTGGTCCATTTTTATTATATCGCCAATTCGATCGACAAACTTTCGCCTAAGAGTTCCTTTTCCGACTCTTTCATTCACTTCTGCAACATATATTTGCTTTGTCAGTCTTTCCTCATTCATTCTTTTTACATGAACAAACCACCAAAGCATACCTTTCTTAATCGTGGTCACCGCATCAATTTGCAAACCACACTCTTATCACACAGTTTCTCATCCTGTCACTCAGATTCAGCTCTAACATACTCCTTCCTTAGCGACCGCATTTCTACTGCATTTATTCTACTTTCATGCTTCTTCTACCACACCCAACTTTCACTACCATACGTTAAAGTAGGGACTAATACAGCATTGTGAATTGCCACACGTGCCTTTTTTGACACATTCTGACTTTTCACAATAGACTTTACATACTAACTTTATATCTTTTTATTCCAAACCAAGAGACAAAATAATTATAAATTAGAATTACATAATATGTTAATATGTAGTTCAAAATAACTTATTAAATGTGTCTAAGTATAAATAAGACTAAATAGAAACAAAAAATAATAATATAAAATCTGCATACCCGACAATCTCATATATGTCTTCAGAGCGTCCGGGTCGTAGGCGCAGTGTCCAAGCACCAGGGTTGGCCTTCAGTTGGAAGTAGCCGAGGTTGGCCATTACTATGGTGTCCATGAGCTCCGGTTGCTCCCTGCTGCCCAGGATTAGCTGCAGCCCGCGGGGCGGCGTACCCAGGGTTGTGTCCCACGCGTGCCCTTCCAATAGTAGATACTCCAGTTCGAATTCACTGAAGACATAAAATGAAAAGTTCATTTTATTACTCTGTCTGTTCACAAGGCTTAATTTAATCGTGGCATAAATCTTATACTTCGGTCGTTCAATTTGCTTTCTACAGAAGCACACCTATGAAGTTTCACAATTATTGACAGGCCATAGACAAAAAATGCAATACTTTATGGACGTTGTTTTTCATACACTGTTTTATTCGTAATTTTTATTACTTATACCACACACAATCTATATAAAAAAAGACATTAAGAAAGAAAGAGACCAGAGAAATTATTTATAAGGGTAATCTGGTTAGAGATAGCCGCCATTAAAATTAGTACCAGTTTCGTACATTTATTTTTTACTATTGAAATTGCTCCAGCCCGTAGGAAACAATATGGATATTTTTACACGTAATTATATGATGTTACAGCAATTGAAACCAAAAACTATCAGGAAATAAGGTCAGCTTTTGACTGTGCGTTCTAAGTCGTAATTTAATACAAAAACCGTTAGCATATCCTCAATGGAGTTTCTATATGTGAGTTAGTTTAAAATATTGTGTCAAGTAGCGCGTTAAAATTCGGTCGAAGTAAAAGTTGAGGGATGAGAGGTGATCGAGCGTGCGTGTAGGCACCTGTGCACGAGCGAGTCGACGTCGGCGAGGCGGATGTTGTCGAGGTCGTAGACGGAGCGCACGCACTCGACGAGCCAGTTGGGCGGCGTGCGCAGCTCCAGCGACAGCAGCGGCGCGTGCGGCAGCCGCGAGAAGCGCGCCAGCGCGCCCGCCTCGCCCCGCGCGCCGAACTGCAGCTCCGGCTCCAGCACGTACCGGTAGAAGCTGCAACGGATGATACGTCTTTAAATTTGCTTCCACAGTCGGAGAAAACTGATGATAACAAAATCGGGGGATACAGTTTGATGTCGCAGCTACGTATCCTCCATAACTAGGGGATCAAAGAATTCATTATGATGAGTGAGGACTGTGAAGCACCGCACGCGGCGGAGGGGAGAGCGTTGCGACGCGTATTCACGTAAAACACACGGCCTTGTTCACGACACAGCTACACCCCGATTTATTTTTCATCTATGTCTACAATTCATTCAGCAAAGAAAAGACTAAGCTCAATTTTCATAGATGTCAAACTCCACTATATCACACTGACATTGTGGAGTTTGATTTTAACGTAGCATGATCTGGTGTATAGACGGTTAGATTTTGTGTAACATAGTGTACACTAGTAGGTTATGTGTAACATAGTATGATCTGGTTGCTTTTGTAAAACATAATATGTTCTAGAAAGTTTCGTGTAACACATATGGTTTAGTAAATTTTATATATTATAGTATGGTCTGTTGGTTTTTGTTACATAGTATAGTTTGGTATATAATACCTATACATAAATGCGATATAAATATCAGATTTTTTTAAACAATTGAGTAGAAATACCGTAAGTAGCAGAATATAAATTATTACAAACATACCTTTTTAACGGCATGTCAGAATTCTTGTCCTGAGGATTTAGGAACAGCTTTATGCGGCAGTTGACCACGCGACGCAGCACTAAAAGTAACGGCGCCAGACGTTGCGCCGCCGTCGATGCTGGGTCAAGTACTGCTACGATCTGCGTTTCAAAACAAATTTTAATTAAACGACTCACAGTTAAATTTACGTGGATAAGCTTTTATATACTCATATTTTTATTTACACAATTCACAAAATTATTATTTCATGGAATTTTTTTTACAGGAGGGGGGGCAAACGAGCATACAGCTCACCTGATGGTAAATTATTACCGTCGCCCATGAGCAACTGCAACACCAAGGGAATCGCAGACGCGTTGCCGGCCTTTTAAAAAGGAATAGGCTCTTTTCTTGAAGGTCCCTAAGTCGGTATCGGTCTGGAGAAATCTCTGGTGGTAGTCGATTCCACAAGGAAGTTGTGCGAGGAAGAAAATTTCTTTTAAATCGCACGGTGGTAGACCGCCAGTCATCCAGATGGTACGGATGGTATCGCGAGTTTTGACGATTCGAACAGCTCTGCGCTGGATGCGATCAAATAGAAGGAGCTGGCACTGGGGAACCCCGGCCCAGAGATGGGATGAGTACTCCATGTACGGTCGAACTCACGCCTTGTAAAGTTGCAGGCGGTGAGCCGAAACACTGTCCCGCTCCGCCGAGCACGCCAAGCTTTCTAGAGGCCAACTTGACCTTCTCTTCCAAGTGACCACGAAAATGCACGTCACTCGATATCCGCCGCCGCCGAGCCGAGGATTCCAATACAGTCTGAGATAACAAGGGTAGTGCCTTGAAACTGAGGAAATACGACGAAGGGGGTTTTTTAGCGGTAAATGTGCAAATTTGTGTCTTCTGGGGATTAAACTGGACTAGATTTAGTCGCCCCCAGCCCAGATTTTGTACTCGGCGACGTTTTCCCGAGAAATATTGGCACGGCCGGTGTTTAAAGCGTCACCAGTGCTTTCATCTGCATAGCAATGAATGTTACCGGTTCGCAACATGTCGTTGATGTGCAGAAGAAACAGCGTTGGTGATAGCACGCAGTCTTGTGGAACACCAGCATTAACAGGCTTGTAATCGGAGTTTTCACTGTCTACAACGATCTGCAAAAAAGCTGGTGATCCAATTGCACAATATCTCGGGAAACTCATAGGAAGGAAGCTTCGTAAGAAGCGCTTTGTGCCAAACCCGATCGAAGGCCTTCGCTATGTCCAAACTAACGGCCGACGCCTCCCCATTGGACTCTACTGCCTACGCCTATTTATGAGTTAGGTAACCCAGAAGATCACCAGCTGAGCGACCACGACGGAAACCGTACTGGCGGTCACTAATCAGCTGGTGATCTTCAAATTTTTAACTTCGAGACGAATCAACACCCTTGCCATACGGGTGAGCTTTTGGTCTGCGTCCAAATTCCTTCGATATTTTTGAAGTTCTTCGTCTAATTTAACATTAGATTGCCTCATATTAGGAGGATTTGCCGTTGTTGAAACACTTGGTATGCGAGTCAGTAACTGCAGCTTTTTATCCTATTATTTTGGGATATTCATAGATTTATTCATTCAAAGATTTATTATTTTCTCATTATCTAATGGTCCTTACACACGATCAGTTAAATTGATCAGTTGAACTGACGTACATCCAAAAACTGATCGTGAGTGTGAAATCTTAAGTTAAAATTTTTAACTGATCGCAACCCACGTATTTTTTCGGGCGTACTGTTAGTTGAAACTCCTCAATCGAACTGACGTACGAGCAAAAATTGATCGTGAGTGTGAAATCTTAAGTTGAAATTTTTAACTGACGGTACTCCACGAAGTTTTCCGGGCGCACCGTAACCCGCTGGCTTCAGTTCGTTTTAATTATTGGTAAGCACTTACAACCCGGGCGGATTAACTTGGCACCTGGTTCGAATGACGTTTGTTTAAAATACTGCGTGCAAAAAAGGCTTTTTTTCATCTTTTATAAAGAATATCAATATTTACGAAAGGTCATATCATAACTCACTCACAAGCATATTGGCGTCTAGTAGTAGGTAAGTTTGTGCTTTAGATGGAATACCTTTTTAAGTAGTTACGGCTGTCGTAAGTTCATAACTCATAAGCATATTGGCGTCTAGTAGTAGGAAAGTTTGTGCTTTAGATTGAATACCTATTATATATACCTCTTTTGCGTAGTTACAACTGTCGTAAGTTCATAGCTCATAAGCAATAGGCATATTGGCGTCTAGTGGTAGGTAAGTTTGTGCTTTAGATTAAATGCCTATTATACCTTCTTTTGCGTAGTTACGATTGTCGTAGGTTCATAACTCATAAGCATATTATTAGCGTTTATTAATTATATTCATACCTAATTTATTATTTCAAGTAATACATCTCACGGTATTTATTTTATATATATTTATATTTATTGCATATAACAACCACCACAGGTCCACGGAAATGTCCAAACGTAATTATGATAACAATATGATACAAATGAAAAGTCTAAACGTAACGAAAATAACAAAAACTCAACAAAAAAAAAATTCAAAAACAGTAACAAATTACTGCTAAACGCAAAGGATACGTACAGTGGTAACACATATGCTAACGCTACTGGCCGCGCAAGACGAGAGCAGGGCCCAGTGCGGGGATTCGGGATCCAATTCGGGGGTCCAGTTTCGAGCCAGGTGCCAAGTTAATCCGCCCGGGTTGTAATTTCTTAGTAACTACTTACATTATTTCTATGCTGTTTCGATTTTTTATTATTTTATTTATTTAGTGAATTTCGTTTGACAGAGGATGGGGACTAAGGTGACTGTGATGATATCACTTGGGCTGGGTGCGTTCAGCCTGCGCCGCGACGCGCCGCGCCGATGAATCTGAAAGCTGATGATCCAATTGCACAATTTCTCGGGAAGCCCATAGGAAGGGAGCTTTGAAAGAAGCGCTTTGTGCCAAACCAAATTGAAGGCCTTCCCAGTGTCCAAACTACGAGGGCGGCACTGAAAATTTCGGGAATCAAGGAAGTGACATGACATTACTATTTAAAAATGTATTTATTGCTTTTCGAAGTATTCTCCACGAAATTTGACACATTTTCTATACGATGGAACCAATCATTGGAGCAACCATTCCATTCGGAAGTTGGGGTCTCCAAAATTGCCGTTTTGTAGGCGTCCACAGCTTCTTCAGGTGATGAAAATCTCTGTCCACGCAATTTATTCTTTATTTTAGGGAA
>DWHP01008585.1:0-10496 GCA_018247895.1 Parnassius honrathi | reverse complement strand
ACATAATACAACTGATGGTAAGTGGATGCTTTGGTCCATAAACAACTTCATTTATTCTCGATTAAAATTAAAATGCAGATGCATTGTCACCCCTGAGGACTGAGATGGAATACTTCGTTTCCAGTAAAAAAGGGTCTCTGGTTCTCTACACTCACCATACGAAACATAATAGCATTTAACTGGTGTATTGCGCCGGTATTTCGTGAAAGCTCGGTCCTACCCCGGTTGAGCCGACTCTTTCGTACTGCAACTAATACAGTTGCACCTTAAGCTTTGTCGCGTTATAAAAAATAAAACTAAGAGAAGGACAGAGAAAAAAAACACAAAGTCATATACTGTAACTAATATTTTAAGAAAACCGTAGTAAACATACTTTGGCAATAACTACGAGAATTTTATACGTGGTGGAGCCACGCTGCAGCTATATTATGGTTGTAGCACAAATGGGTCAGCTCGACTAGTGAAGAACCACGCTCTCACAGAATACGAGCGTAAAATAGTAGCTTAAGGCTGCTGTGTTTCGTATGGTAAATGTAGAGAACCGGTGACCCTTTTTACTGAAAACGAGGTATTCCATCTTCAGCCTCACAGGTAACAACGCATCTGCACTTTGATTCGTAATCGAGGATAGATGTAGATGTCTATGGGCCACAGCAACCACTTACCACCAGGTGAACTGTGTGCTCGTTTTGTCACTCTATCTTATTAAAAAAACGAACACTTCGAAAAATCCCAAGCTGGTGGTAGTACCTACCCCTTCTTCTCTAATGAAATTAGGATGTTTTTTTATTTTCTATAGCCTCACGTATCATCTTTGCTAGGAATCGATGTTCTTTCGTACGATCACAAACCATCACCACCCGCGCTCGAAACGTCGGGAATTAAAAATCAAATAAATTAAACGCGATAAAATCCGTAAAAGTAGTTTTAATCTATGTGTAGTGTTCGCGTAAGTACATATAAGAAATCATTATTATAAAAGTGATGAGATAATATCATGAATTATCAATAATGATTTCTTATATTTACCCAAACACGAATTTTATTGGGTATATTAACTTTTTTTATTCCCGAATTTTCGAGCACTTTACAGGGCCAATGGCCACGGGGGAGACTGAAATGTTCGACGTCCGTATATCATAGTTAACCGCGGTTACTGCAGATTAAATTTTTTAGTTTTTGTTCCTATCTACACAATATGAACTTGTAGTATCTTGAAGTCTTGCAGTTGTATGCTTGGGTTGGGATTTAATTTTATTAATTATAGGACCTCAAGCAGATGGTAGCGCCCAGCCATCTTCTCTATTGAAATTAGGATGTTTTTGGTTACAATAGCCTCGCAAATTATGATTAAAAGGATTCGGTGTTCTTTAGCGAGGATTTGTAGTCTATCAAAGCTGATGTAGCGACAGGGCTCCTGTACGTGTTCACAGACTACAGACTTCCCGGAGTGTCGACTTTTCGCATCAGCTATATGTTTTTTAAAGCGGGTTTTAGTTGATCTTTTAATTTATCCTATGTAAAAGAGACCTCATTCACAATCAAGCTTGTGCACTCCTGCATCCTGCAGAGGGTCATTACACTTGACTGATGGTAAAAACCAATCTTCTTCGGCGGCTTGAAGTATGTTTTAATGGAAGCGGGCTTCTAGATGTAGCCAATCTTCTCAGTGACTCCTCTGACATATGGCAATACGGCAGGTACACGCTCGACTGTGGCCGGCTTCTCTCGTTCACTGTGACGTAGGCGCGGGACCCGAAGCTAGTTGTCATACAAAACTTGCTTCACGTCTTGGAGTTTGACAGACAGGTGTTTACTGTCACAGTTTTGTGCCCTCTGAAACAAAGATTTACCCACGGTTACTAACTGTGAAAGATGGTGGTGAGAATCACCGTTAAAATATCTGCCTATATGGGTCTTTTTTTTATAAAGTGTGGCTCAAAGTGTTAAGGTGGAAGAAAAACTCTGAATGATTAAATCTGGACGTAAAATTGATAACACTACTATCTAACTAACAAACTATATAATATATGATAATAACAATCAGGTAAGGCGCTCCAGAATACATGGTGCGCCCTCTTCCGCGGTTTCCATCTTCACATGTGCTACAAACGCCCCCGTGTCGGATGCGGGATGGCTATGGGGCCAGGAAAAACGAGTACTCAGATGCACTAGCCTTCTTGACCCCAGCGGTGGATCTAGTTATGGCTCCGCCGCCAACCAAGATTCGGCTGTGAAGGGTAGGGAGAGGGCGCCTCACAATACCGACACTCCTTTCCCCCGCAACCCCACCACCACGGCATCAATTAATGGCAATGGTAAGCGGCTCCGTCAGAGTTGCGGAGGCTAGGGCGAGTGGCGCATCGCCATACCAATACGAGGAGTATTGGTCCGCGACTCCACCTTTACTGCACCGGTAGGAGGAGAGTGCACCCCTCTCGCATACTGATATACTGATAATACTACGTGTACCAAATCACCAAAGTTGTTTGGGTTCCCAAAAATACACAAGCCCAGTCCTCACAAGCAATGTGGAAGAAAGGAAAAAATAATCGATTTATTTTAGAACTCCAAAAAACGGAACCAAAAATGTGGTATATATACCGTGAAGTTTTAAAAATAGTTATACTTACCTATTATTTAAGACAAATTTACTTAACGCGGGTATATCAGGGACGAACAACTAGTGTCAAATAAAGCATAAATAAATAAACGATTCTTGGAATACAATATTATATCAGATAACTATACATATATGTGAAATTGAATTGTCTCTCTTTAATATTAAGGTGACTGCCTTTTATTGAACTGAGAGTGTTTGGATGCCATTAAGACAAGAATAAAATTAAAATTCTAAAGGTTCTCGAGTTAGAGGTTGCCCTCTTACAGGTAAAAGAAGTATAAGGCCCCCCACAAGATAGAGTGACGACCTGGTGAGATATGCAGGAAGTCGATAGATGCAGCTCAGGCTCAGGACTTAGCTTTGTGGCATTTCTTAGGGAGGCCTATGTTCAGCAGTGGACTTCTAAAGTAAATAGATATGATGTGTTAATAGTGACATACAATTTAACTCCAGAAAGTTACGCTCTATTAGATTTCCAGTATGTAGGCCATCAGATTAAGGAGTGGGGACTTGGGGTTAAATCTAAATGTATGGTTTGACTTAATGTCCCAAGCGCAGGCGAAGCGCCGTTTAAGAGTCGGTGTGTAGAGGGTGCGGTGACTTTTCGCTAACATATTTTTGTTGACATATTCGTAAAGGTTATATAAACTGGCCAAGTGCGTGTTCGAACACGCGTGAGATAGGGTACCGTTGGAAGCTTTCGTCTATATCTTGTAAAGTTTAATTGCTGTGATGTTCGTTAAAATTTTGCAAGAGTTCAAAAGAGTTATCTAAAGAGCCCGAATTCATAGCCGACCAACGGGATCCATAGTGCACGAGTGTGTGCGCAAACACAGGTGCACTCTCTGTGCAACTTTCGGTCTACTTGCTTTTTCTTAGGTGCATTCTCTGTGCACCTTTCAGTCTTCGTTCTTCTCTTAGGACTTCGGTCTAGAGGACATAATTTTTTCAAAACACAGGTGTACAGAGAGTGTACAGAGACTGCACCTATGTTTGCGCATACTCTCGTGCGCTATGGATCCCGTTGGTCGGCTATGAATTCGGTCTCTTTAGATAGCTCTTTTGAACTCTTGCAAAATTTGAACCTATGGATCCCGTTGGGCGTCATAGCTGAAATTCGGTCTGCTAGATATAATTTTTTCAAGTGCAATAACAAGATTAATTCTCGAAATCAACATTTAAACTATAGACATTATGTTATTCCGGACTTTAAATTGAAAACTCAAATAAGGGCAAATTAGTGCATTTTGGTACAAAAGTTAATTTTAATTACCTAAAAATATTAAGGGCTTAATGCATTTGGTTCAATATGCCCACGCTCTCATAGTCCGACGGGACGGAAGTGCGATACGCCCTTACAAATATCAGACGCAGGATTAACACCTTTACGTGCTTTCCGAAACTAAGCTGGCTAATACTGAAGATGTATTGACAGAAAAACTCAATATCCGCTTTGGGCAAGACCCAGGATATGACCCCAGGACCTCATGATCAGCAGTTGTACTTGGTACTAGTACTTACGACCATCAGACCAATGAGCATAAATGAATGACTTGAAAAAATATTGGTATAGAAATGCTCATTCAAGTATTATCAATATAAGCACATAGTAGTTTAAGCTTTAATATTAATTTTGAAAACGGTGTAATAAATAGCATAGAGTATACAACTAGTTTAATATAGAAATAAAACGGCCCGAGAAAAAGGCGTTTACGTCCGCAATAAAACTTTCGGCCGGAACACCTCCCACGCCTACACCTGGAAATTGTTTAGACAATAACTTAGATTTGATAAAACGATAAGCATAACCGACGAGGTAGTTACATAGTAATTACAGCTGTGTTCGTTCCGGAATTGGCTCTTTATAATGGAAAGACTTTGGAAGTTCTAGAAATAATTTATAAGTCTTGTATTTTTATACGCATTGAGGCCGCGCGGTGGATACGACCTTGTCCTAAAACCGTCTTAGAAACGAGAGACGAGACAAGAACCTGTGTTTTTTTTTTATAGAATAGGGGTGACAAATCAGCACACAGTCAATATGCACAGAGTAAGTGGTTGCTGTGGCTCGTAGACAAAAAAATCTCAAATTGTAAATCCATCCTTGATTAAGAATCAAAATGCAGATGCGTCGTCATCCCTGAGGACTACAATGGAACGATCCTTCTTACGGTATTTGACAATACCGTAAGTAGGATCTTCGATTCACTTATCTCACCATATGATATACAACAGTATTAAACAGCTATTTGACGCTTGTTTCTGTGAGAGCGTGGTCCTTCTCCGGTTGAGCTGACCCATGACATTGGTGCCACTACTATTTTCATACGTGGTAGAGCCACGCTGCAACTATATTATGGTTGTAGCACGAATAGTTCGGCTCGACCGGGGAAGGACTACGCTCTCAAGAATACCAGCTTAATACTGTTGTTTCGTATGGTGAGTGTAGAGATCCGGAGACCCTTTTTTACTGGAAACAAGGCCTTCCATCTTAGTCCTCAGTTTTTATTCTTAATCGAGGATAAATGTATATGCCTATAGGCCACAGCATCTACCAACCATCAGGTAGACTGTGTACTCGTTTGTTACCCTTATTCAACGGGAAAAAAAGCTGCAGTGTAGCTCTACCACGTGTTCTGCGGTAGATGGTATAAAGATTTTAAGTAACTTTATTTTTGTATTAATTCTTGTGACGTATTTCGTGTGTTTGTGAATAAAAAAATATTATGTTTGTATCTACGAGTTTTTTTTTTATAAACTGTAATGGCAAACGGACTTGAAATCTATTTCGTCGTTTGTTTGTGTCTATTCTAGTCCATGGCCACCTGGAGTGCACTGCAAACAAAGAAGGCTATACAGAAGAGTTGTAATTTCTGAGGATTAGGTGGGAAGACCCATTTTACTGGAAACGAGGCATTCCATCTTAGTCCTCACGGGTGACAACGCATCTACATTTTAATTCGTAATTGAAGATAGATGTAGATGCCTATGGGCCACAGCAACCACTTACCATCAGGTGGACTGTGTGCTCGTATGTCACCTGTACTATAAAATAAAAAAAAACGTCTTTATTAGTTTGAACCTTTTACATTAGCTTACATAATTACTGGCTAACCAAGTGACGGCCGTTATAACGTGTGATGGCAGTGTGAAAGCCCACGATTACTCTACTTTGTTGCTACTCATGTACATTCATGGACAAACTAAATAAACTGTTTACGGTTGATTATGAAGAATTAAAAAAGTGTTTCTATTAGTAACACCAAATACCATAGCGTGATGGTACTTAGCGTAAAGTGCAGTTTTCATGTGAGCTTCTTTTAATTTTCCTCCGTTTATACTGACTTGGATGCGGCAAGTGGTATATTTTAAAATTTACTTGTTGAATGAATTTCTCCATTTTTTTTATTTTCACTGTTTTTAAACGTAACTTCCGCACTAAGAATTTCATCAGTATCGTGGAGGCAGTTCACAAACACATATTTTTTTCCGTGCAGGATTTGAATCCGCTGTCCTTAGCGCTGTAACTCATAGCCAAGCTGCTGCGACACGGATTAAGTGTATTTAAATAAACTCTATTTTATAACTCACAAATTTGTTACCCGTAAAATGATCGTAAATAAATTATTTCATTTCCTCTGTTTAAGAAATTAATTAATATTCTAGAACGAACAGCTAGATACAAACTTTCCCCTCATCTATCTACTGCTATTGTTTTAACTGAAATTTTTGTCATTTAAGACCTTAAACATCCAATTTACATTTTTTCATTTGCATTAGTTTGGCAACCACAGTTTTTTTGTTATATTTTTAGAATTATTAAAGGAAAAATATTAATGTCACCTCCGATAACACTTTAGTCTTTCGCCTTTTATAAAACACACTGGATGATTTGGGGTAGTTTATTATATTACACTATCAGAGCTATAGCGTACAAAAATTAGCATTCTGGGTCTGGCTATTTGTCCGTGAGCGATTTAATGTAAAACGCCTGCAAGTTACAGGATAAAACATTATGTATAGCGTTTTAAACTAAAACAAATACTACTATCTGAGATGGTAGATAGTCGTGAAGTGGTGGCCTAATATAATCTACTACCAGTAGTAAGAGATGACGGAAGGGAATAAAAGAGATGGACAACCCCTTAATAACAGACAGTTCCTTGATAACAGCTTAAAATAATAAAAAAACTGCGGCTTACAACCCATCTGCCAAGCGTGACAACAATTATTATTAGGATATTTATAGGGGAGGCCTAAGTTCAGCAGTAGACTATAGATATACGGCAACGATGAAATAAAAAAGCAATATAGAAAAATTATTGATTTTAGTATTATTTATTTAAGCATTAACCTATAGAGAAAATGTATTTTATATAAACTTGAAAAATATATAGATTGCAATCGTTTCTAAACCGTAGTAACTGTGCAATTTATGTCTGAACTTATTGCATATCCTATGGTGAAGACAATAATCGGTAAAAATACCATAAGTTTGATAATATATATTGTTTGGACGTAACGTTCACCAGCATACAAGCCTTTTACTTAAACTGTAATAATTTTAGACTATATAATAATCCATAAGTATTTATAATCTGATTGTTTAAGATATTACGTATTTACTAAATAACTGTGTGTTAAGTAGTAAGTACCATTTTATTGTAAGAATGCCTCGAAGAAGATCCAACCTCTCCCAATGTAGCAGAAATGCTAAAAGGATGAGATTAGGTCGATTACAGGTATCTGAGGAAGGTCGTGAGGCACGGATCTCAGCAACTCGGGAACATCAGGCTAGGTTTCGTGCTGCAGAAGCTTCGACTCAGCGAGAATCTCGACTGAGTTCAAATCGTTCTCGAATAATGACTACTCGAAATAGGAAAAACGGGGAAAAACCAAAGGCACGTACGGCGAAGCTCACGCGCTATCACGTAAGTCTGAGACTTTTGCTGACAGGGAAACCCACCTGAGCTCCCAGAGAGTACGGACAACAATTCGTTTGAGCTCTCAAAGAGCACGAACTTTGCGGTTTTGAGAGCTGGAAAGTAGTTTCCGTCGTGAATCTCGATTAACAGCTGATCGTAAGCGACACAACAATAATAGACTTCTTGAAAATTATGATGAATATCGACAAAGATTACAAACAGCTGGAGAAAACTAACTAAACTAAACTCGTCAGAGCGAAGAAAATTATTCATTAGCTGAGAGAGAACGAGTAAGGGAAATTCGGCAAGAAGAAACTGCAGACAATAAGAATAAGATGGTTTCAAGATCGATAGAAGATCCAGAAAGTGCAGCGGAGATTGAAATCCTTCCATGGGCGAACAAGGAGAAATCAGGTTATTCATATTCGCCCAGAGTTGATTACTCTGAATTTGATTTTATGAGAGGTATGGTGGTATGTTGTCAATTTTGTGATGCCTTAAAATGGCAAAAAGAACCAAATGGCGTATGCTGTTCAGGTGGCAAAGTGCTCATTGAAAATTTCCGTGAGCCTCCAGACATTATAAAAGTTTTACTAAATGGGGAACATACTCATTCAAAACATTTTTAGACAATAGCCGTTTGTATAATAGTGCATTCCAAACGACATCTTTTGGAGCCAAACAATTCACAGAGGGCCCCTTTCATGCCGACTTTTAAGGTACAGGGCCAGGTTATTCACCTTATTGGATCTTTGCTTCCACGAAATGAGCCTAAATTTCCTCAAATTTATTTTGTATCAAATTACAATGAACAAGCTCATATCCGACATGATAACTTTCCTCGATTGAACATCGACCTTATATCTCAACTTCAAAATATTTTACATCAAGTAAATCCGTACGTCAGAAGTTTCAAAGCTGCAATAGATTCCATCCCTCAAGGCCAAAATAAAAATTATGAAGTTATAATTAAGGTTGATAGACGTCCTGTGGAAGAACATCGTGGAAGGTACAATGCTCCTGTTGCGGACGAAGTTGCAGTAATCTTAGTCGTTCAGGAATGTTACAGACGTGATATAGTATTACGTACTCATGATGATCGCTTACAGCGCATTTACGAAACACATCAAGCTTATGACGCTCTGTAATATCCATTGATATACTTCCATAGTGGGGATAGGTACACTTTGGGACTCTATTAAGTTAATCCAAGGACTGGAATAACAAATTACAGTAAAAAAATATCAGCCCTACAGTTTTATTCGTACCGGATACAAATTAGACGGAATTGTTTTAATTATTTGCAACGATTTCAAGGATTATTCAGCCAATTCATCGTCGATATGTACGAAAAAATGGAGACAGAGAGGTTAGTTTATATATGCACTGACCAGACATGTTCCGACGATTATGTGCATCTGCGAGACGCAATGCAGCAAGATAATAACGTGCAGAACATGAGACGATTAGTTATCTTACCGTCAAGCTTTATAGGAGGTCCACGTTACATGCACGAGCGTACTCTAGACGCCTTTTGCTGTGTTCGTACGTACGGTCGACCTGATATTTTTATTACTTTTACTACTAACCCAACGTGGAATGAAGTTTCAGAAGGGCTTTTTGCCGGCCAGGCACCACATGATCGGCACAACATAATAGCCCGAGTGTTTCACGGTAAACTCAAGCCGATGATTGACCTAATTACAAATGGAAGGGTTTTTGGACAATCAGTGTATTTTATGTACAGCGTTGAGTGGTAGAAATGGGGCTTGACATTCTGCTGTGGTTAGAAGGAAAAACTTAGACCTGATTCTATCGATACTGTTATAAGTGCTGAATTTCCCGATAAGACCAAAGATCCCGTGTTATTCGATATTATTAAGACTCATACGATTCACGGACCATGCGGCACGTTAAACAAAAATTCTCCCTGTATGCAAGAAGGTCGTTGCTCTAAAAGAAACCCTCGGGCCCTTTCGGAACAAACGATATCAGGAGAAAATGGGTATCTATTATACCGTCGAAAGTCACCACAACAAGGTGGTTTCACAGCTAAAATAAGATTATATGGCCAGGAAATAGATGTTGATAATAGATGGGTGGTACCTTATTCACCGGTACTATCACGAACCTCTAAAGGTCAAATTAATGTCGAGACATGTAACAGTGTTGAATCCATCAAAATTGTTGTAAATATGTGAATAAGGGCTCTGACCAAGCAACTTTGGGGTTCGCTAATAATGATAACGATGAAGTTACAAGGTTTCAGTAGGGCCGGTATATAAGCTTCTCTGAGGCAGTTTGGCATATTTTAAGTTTTTCGATCCTCGAGAAATATACCATTATCTTGAAGGTGGATAAAGAATATACTTCAACCCTGATAATGTAACGGAGCGTTTGTACAACCCAAGACAAACCACTCTGCTCGCTTTCGGTAATATTTGCGAAACAGACGCATTTGCTAAGACACTCTCATACAACGAAGTTCAATCGTAACATACCTGTTTGCGCCCGATTGAAACCGGTTTAACGTTTGGACGGACCGCATTCCTCTAGAGGGCGCGGCCGCTCGAGCCAGTCGTGAGTCAGTCCCTTTTTGAGCGTCGCCCGGAGCGAAACGGAGTAAGTGTTCGCTGCGTTGAGAAGTTAAAGTCGTTGAAGCGATCGGCCGTTATAGTGTTAGCCTATTAAGATACGTGACAAGGCCTTGTTTGAGATTGCGTGATTAATTTAACTTCGCTTGTTATTAATTTGTGTCGACTAGTTTTATATGCGGCGTTTTGATATCGCACGGAATCACTTAGATTACAGTCTAGAAGAATCGGGCGCGTTATTTGTAGTGATTAAAGGAACCTTTGTGCTGTTTAAGATATTGAGGTGTAGCTTACGTAGCATTTTGATATAGTACGAAGTGAATTTGCTCGGTCGATTGAACTCTAAACCTTGTG
>DWHP01008584.1:0-10497 GCA_018247895.1 Parnassius honrathi | reverse complement strand
GAATTATATAAATACATATATAATTACTTTTAAGAATTATAGAAACACATAATGTCACTAGTTTTCATGTTTCTGCTATTTTTAAAAGTAATTTTCTGTATTTAGTGTAAAAACTAACAGATTGAAAAAAAATTTGGAGTGTGTTTGGATGTCTGTATGTGTGGATGGCGCACGATTACGGTCGTTAGAATTAATGTACCAAAATCTTCGATAATTGTATATTAGAATTTGGAATCCGATATATACATACAACGCAAATACCAAGTGTAACTATCTCAATACCACAAAATTCATATGTATAAATAACCGAGATAAGTAGGTTTTTATGGCTTAATAATCTTATTCTTTCGTATCAAATATGCAGGTTCCTAACGAATATGCTCTACGCTGATTCGGCCTTGAAAAGGCCGATGCTAATTTGTAGTTATTAAGTATCCGTACCCTGTTTCATAAAAGTTTTACTAATGCATATTATTATATCAATACTAATATTTCTATTTTCGATATCAAGAAGTGCAAGTTCAAGTAAGTCTTTTTTATGTAAAATTCCGGAGATATTTTGATGTAGTAAGGTATAGTTTTTTCACTGTCGACAAAATATTGAATCATTACCGTTATTCATTGAATTTTGTTGAGACTCTACGTTACTTTTCTCATTCTGTTTAAAAAATGGAATAGTTCCTTTTATTTCCCTAAGTTATTTTAAGTTCGCTTTATTTACTCAAGTGCTACCAGGTGTTATACCATACCAACACATCAATCATGTAATGTTACAGTCAAAATAACGTTATCAAAACATTCGTTACACATTGAAATAACGAGTGTATTTGTAATAAATTTAGTAACACCGCCTTTACAATTTTATTACAATTAACGCAACAGTAATTATTCACAGAGTTTCCGGTTTCAAATTTAATTTTCACTCACAGATTTGGAAAATGTCAATAAGGTTCATTGATGTTCGGTAAGTTTGTAATTAATTTTTCTTTGAAAACTTGATGATTGTTTATAACGGCTTAGGTTTTAGAACGATATTTAAAATATTGCTTAGTTATAATGCAAAATAACATTCTCACTTCTTTTCTGTTATATATAAGTCGCATCGAATGAGTTTGTAGTTAGATTAATGATCTGGAAATACTTTTAAATTGTAAAAATATACGGAGTCGATACTGCAACCGCGAGCACTTGCTGGTATGATGTTTTTAGAACTCTTCGACAAGAACTTTGGTAGGTTTCACCATACATAATTTTATAATAATTTTATCAATTCACGCAGCACACGCCGTGGAAGCTCCCCAGAGACACAATTTTATTCAGTCTTAATCGACAAATATCATCATCATAGAATATAGAAGATTGAAGTTTGCACTGATTAATTCATCATCATCATTCATCATGCTGCTGAACATAGGCCCAATCGGAATGGACGGTTCGTCCATTCCGAAGAATCAGACCCGACAGACAGACAAAAATTTTAAAAACATTTACTTATGTCTTAATAGCATGCAAATGATCATCGGAGTTGAAACGTTGCCAATTATTTCAACAGACGGATAGAATTTTATTTATGTACATAGTTTGGAAAACGACTCATAATTCTTAATATTTTTGTCTTTTTATTTTTTGTATTGTTACGCGATGTATTCGTCAATCAATATCGGTTTTCTATAACTGTTTTAGTAGATTTTACTTTAGAGAATTTTCACCTTTCGATAACAATAGGTATACAATTTTGAAATAACTAGTAAGACGACATTCTGATTGATACTCGTATCTTGAGCTTGTCTTGTCTTAGTACACTAACAAGGTAAAGTTTATGTTTTTAACACAAACTGTTAATAAAAAGTTAATGGAGCTTCCAATTCCTCCTCTTTGCATTTAACTTTCAATTCCTCTTACACAATATTTTAGCAATGACTTCGGAAGCTGGTGTGTGGAAATTATTTTATCTTAGTTAATTTAAGTTGGTTTTTACTTTTCATTAAAATATTAATTTTGAAATCCTTATAGTAAAAACCTATACATCGCATTGATAGACACAGGCCTCCTTTTATTTCTGAGAGGTTTTAATGGCAAGAAAATGTTCACCGCGCTTCTCCAATGTGTTGACGAACTTGATGTGTGTCTTCGAACTATATTTTTTCAGGTCATGCAGGTTTCCTCGCGATGCTTTCCTACACTGCTGAGCTCGTGGTCAATCAGCACTTAAAATTGCAATTAACAATTTCATTAGTGCCGGCGGGTATCGAACCCGGGTTACTCGCGTTCTGTTATATTTACAACCACCATCTGAACTACCACCATCTTTATAACCATCTGAACTACCACTGCTCTTATTTGACTCTTTATTGTTTATATTTTCATCATATCTCTGAGGTTGGTAATAAACCCATTTTGCTGATTTGGTTCATCGAACAAAGTATACTCGCAATGGTCAAAAGTTGGATTATTTTTTTATTCAGTATATTGAACGGTTAAAACTTGAAATTTGCTGTATATTCGCGATATCTTCGCCAATTTTGAACCGATTTTATCGATTTTATTGATCATTTTCTTATTTTATACTTCCGGGTTGCAGCATAAAATTTGATAAAAAAATAAGGCACAAAGTTTTTAATGTTACTTTTTGAATGACAATTTAGTTGTTACTTTGAGCTTATGATATTCCCGAGTCCACTCAAAACAGCCAAAATTAAACTTTAACCTCTAACACTAAATGTAATTAAATAATTTCACTTTCTGAAGCCGGATCCAACTTCGAAATGTGATATTATTTACTTAATTTTATTTTTTAAAGTCGGTTTTAACTTTTTACAAAAGTTGAATTTTTTGGTGAACATTGAACGTCATTAGACAATATTATTCCAGAAATAAAAGTATAAATGGGCGAAGTTAGAGAATATTTTTTAATGAATATAGCTTAACTAATTGATTACGTAATATATGTTAATGTGTATTTATCTTACCTGTGTTTTTTCTTATATGTCATTTTCAACTACCCGATTATTACTATTTTATGTTTTGTTATAAAAAAAGGTTATTTTTGTCGCCAAGCCACACACATGTTTTTATTGTTTTCTTTCAATCCTGTCCATCCAAAACCTTTGTTTAATTTTAGTTAATTAAGGCGTGCTTTATAACAATATTATTCTAGAATTAAAAGTATAAATGTGCGGAGTTAGACATTTTTTTTATATGCCTGTTAAAATTTATTAATTTATTGTGTTAATACGTTTATGCATGTGTTTATCTTATTAATGTATTTACATATATACCATTTTCTTATATCCAATTATTACTATTTTATGTTTTGTAATAAAAATAATGTTATTATTTTCGCCAAACCACACACAGGTTTTTATTTTTTTCTAGGATTCCTGTCAATCCAAAGTTTGTCTAGAAGAGATCGTTTTTAGCGATAAATCCACCCTTTGTACCGGATTTCCTTTTTCTCTTTTTTTTCATATTTACATAATTTTGGCATACAATAAAGCGTTATCTATCTATCTATCTATCTACTTATCTATCCATCTATCTATTTACCTATCTATATTTAACTTAAGATGTAAAATTAATTTTCTGAATTGAATAGCATGATTTATCCCTTAATTCAAAAGAGCACTTGAATAGCTTACCCATAACGTTGCATACACAATTGTTCATAAATCTTTGTACATGCCTCCTATTGTTTTCGATGCCAACGTTTTGAATTATCCTTTGGAGTAATGGTAAATCAGAATGCCTCTCTTGACATACAGGTATTGTAAAAAGTAGGTTAAAACTTCGTTACAAAGCTATTATAAGCTATTTATAATTCCTGTAAGTTTTATTCATAAATATTGTCCCAAACTGAAAATATCGCAAAATATGTAAGTTAGGGAAAAATTTTTGATTTCCGCCATTTTAAGGTCGCGAGCGAACGGGAGTGTCAAATTACGTGACCTCGCGAGCTAATGGTCTATATCCAATAGAAGCGATCTCCTCTCGGGTTACACATCCTTAGCGTTTCGAAACTCAAAGGGGCCTCTTGTCACTTAAAGCACGAGAGACAATCAGTAAGAGGCGTTTGTCACGCGGCCGAGCGCTTCGCACGTAACCGTCGTACTTTAAGAGTAGCCTTTCCAAACATGCAGTTCTATGCTTATGCTTCATCCAAGCCTCAAAACATCAATACTTAAAACCACTATGCAACCTTGAAACAAACTATAATAAACTTATTGCCCGATGCACATTGATCAAAACAGATAAATTAAGCAAAACGGTAAACATAAAAGGTAGCCATATTTCCTTTTTCCAAAATATATATCTTCGACAATGCCAACAAAATGTGAAACAAGAGGAGGATTAATTTTTATTTCCTTCGGCACAAATAGTTACTCAATTTCAATTTTCTTATCAACAAAGCAAACATAATGATCAAATAGATTTACAAAACATATGTACACGTATTCAAAGAGTATATCAAATTCACCCTTTTTACTCGCAACCGCTACAACTACGAAACGTTTCGCGGAAAACCAAAGCAAATTTTTTTCTAAGCATTCAACGCTCCAGGTGAGCCCTAGTCACCCCACCAACCAAGTGGAGGCCACACCGCGTTTGAACCCGAAAACAATAGAGTGTGAACCGTTACACAAACGCCACTCGGGTGGAACACCTTCACTGAGGCCTTTGGCAATAGAACAGTTGATCAGTGGATGCAGCCATGGTGGGAGAAAGGGCGGCCGCTACCTAGCTGTAGCGGCCTCCATCGGACCGGCACTCAAACCGGGGTCCTGAAATCGGCATTCCGGCGGCCTCTCAATGACCCGTGGTTGAAATTCACCGAACGGGCTGACCTGGGTATGTTACGACCCTCAGTTGCCCTGAAAAAGGTCGACCAGGATAGGGCCCATCAGTATCCTAACTCGACGAGCAACCCGAGGGGAGGGCCCAATGGCCTATGGAGATGGGCTAGCAAGCAAACAAAACTTACCCAGTTGCGGAGTAGGGTCGACCACAAGGCGACGTCGGAGTTAAGTAAAGGTAGTGTGTGTGTAGTGTAAGAAAGTGTTTCATATGATCCGACTTCACCGATGCAAGCGGCCACACTCACTATCGTTGCCCTGCTTCAAGGATGCACTCACTCCCGGTCGCCGCTTCCGTTATCAAAACTGCAGTCTAACGTCACTTAGCACAAAACTATAGTCTAAGAGTAACGCGACCTCCTTTCCGAGTCACAAAGTTTAGCGTTCCACCGACAAAGCTAAATTCCCTCAAATCAAAATACTACACAAGCTACGCGTCGATGCAAATTAATGGCAATCGAGGTTACAGTAATCACTCAAACTTAAGAAAGCCTGGTTATCACCGATACGAACAAATACGATAACGCAAGGAGGCGATCATAACACGACGCAAATATTATTATGTAACTCGCGACCTACAAAGGACATGGGAGCCGCGTACAATCGATTCTTCCAGACTACAAATCCAAATTATTTAGTGTGATAACAAAAATTCCGCTCAAGTAACTCGTCGATACAAATTAATAGCAAGTGAAGTTAAATCAATCACTCAATCTCAAGAAAAGCCTCATTTTCACGTATATTAACGAAAATAAGACAACACAATGGAGGCCTTCGAGCGCGTTATAACGATTTCAATTTAACTCATCGACGCGGCAGCCGCGGGCGGAGCTTCAACCAGACTAACGGCCAGCGCCGCAGGCGCAAGCTAAGCCCTCTCCGTGCAACCCGCTATCAAACCGGTTCCACGCTCGAGACCAGCGCCACGAACGAGCGCAAACACAGATTCTTAGTTAGATCAAGTTTTCTTTCTAGTGTATCTTCGTCATATACATCAAGGATTTAATATGTACTGGACGTTGTACAGTTTATAAATTATTCGTTAGGATTTTATATAATAAGGGTGACAAACGAGCACACCTTCCACCTGATGGTAAGTGGATGCTGTGGCCCATAGACATCTACATTTATCTTCAATTAAAAATCAAAATGCAAATGCGTCGCCAGCCCTGAGGACTGATATTCTGTGAGAAGGTGGTTTTACCCCGGTCAAGCCGTACTGCAACCAGAATATAGCTGCAGCATGGCTCTACCACGTAATTTCAAAATTCGCAAAAAGCGTAGTTGGCTATGTGCCCGATTATGACTTTTGACCTATGAAAGGCTTTGTTAAATAAGCTCAGAACACCGAATATTATATAATTTTAGTTGGAGGATAGGTTATCGAGCCTCTACTAGTACTTTTAAAACGTACACAAAATTAAACATAATGAAAATAAAACCAGACTCCAAACAACTCAAAGTAATAGGATATTACAATACGCCCTATTGTACACCAATGTAAGATTTTTTTATAGGATAGGGTGACAAACGATCACACAATACACCTGATGGTAAGTGGTTGCTGTGGCCCATAGACATTTACATGTATCCTCGGTTACGAATCAAAATGCAGATGCGTTGTCACCCGTGAGTACTAAGATGAAATACTTCGTTTCCAGTAACAAAGGTCTCCAGTTCTCTACACTTACCATACGAAACACAGCAGCATTTAGCTGCCATTTTACGCCGGTACTTTGTGAGAGCGTGGTCTCCCGTAGAACCCGACCGCCGACCGATTCGTACTACAACTATAACTGCAGCATGGCTCTTCCACGTATAAGATTAATATAACATTTCTTAATGTTATATTAATCTTATACGTGGAAGATCCATGCTGCAAATATTCAGAGAAAACGGTATTAGTGATACATAGTAGTGCCTTTCAGAGCACTCAGAAAAATAATTAAATAAAATTAAGAGAAAGATTAACGAGTAGGTTGCACTAAAATAAGAAAAGATACCACCCTTTGCACTAAAGGACGACATACGTAATGTGGTAGATTTGTAACCATAAAAAAAGGAAGAAGCGAATGAAGCTAGAGAGACAAGTAGTGTTCCTTAACCTGTTTGTTGAACAAATGTAAGGATTGAGCATTGAGCTTATAATTGACAGGGATAAGGAGTTCCAAAGTCTTACTCCAAGAAGAGGAAGGTTATATTACATATAGTGCCGTTGAACATAAACATAAAAAGAGAAACTACAAGAACATACATTCGAATTGGGAACATCGCCCTTTTTAAATCGATTAATACGTGGTAGAGCAATAATAGACCCATATTATGGTTGTAGCACGAATGGCTCAACTCAACCATGAAACGACCACGACCTCACAGAAAACCAACGTTAAATAGCAGCTAAATACTGAATGTAGAAACCAGAGACCTTTTTTACTGAAAACGATACATTCCATCCTAGTCCTCAGGGGTGGCAACGTATTTGTAATTTGATTCTTAATTGAGAAAACAAGTAGATGTGTTTATCCAAATTACAAAAATGAAACGGTAGATTCGCCAAGTGACAACAATCGCAAGTATAAATTATGTACATGTCCGTGGGCCACAGTATCCACTTACCAATAGGTAGACTGTGTGCTCGTTTATTAGCCTTATTATATAAAAAAAAGAGTAAGATATAATAAAAATGGAATACCGTTAAAATAATCGTGATTTTGAATGTGAAATTAAGCATAATTAAAATAGAAATGACAAATACTATAGGTATATGAATTACTCAAGTGTAATATTTTGCTCCGCTAAAATAAGTGGCGTACATATATTATGTCCTATACAATTCGCCGCTTTGATTCAGGAGTATAAATTATTCATAAGAATTTTTACCTTTGTGTTGACCATTAGTAAGCTTTTTTAATGACCTGATTTATCATTTAGAATTATGTGATTTTCATAACTACTGCCGGTCCTGGTTTGGATTAAAAAGTATTATTAAGGAAATAATAGCGGCGAAATGTTTTGTCAACATTTTTAATATTGTCGTATTACCAACACATTGTTCCATTAAATAGTGTTTTCGTTGGTATAACAACACTGCATAGTCTGTCTTATCGAATTATATTATGACTGGAGCGGCTTATAACATTTTTATTCGTCACAATACAGACTTTCAGTGAATACGATTACTCGATGCAGTTAAAACTTTATTATTCGTTACCTTACAAACTTCATGTAAATACGAAGATCTGATTATGCCTATACTATATTATAAAGTTTACAAACAATGACACAGTCCACATTATGGTAAGTGTATGCTGTGGACCATAGACATCTATTCATCTCGATTTAGAATCAAAATGCAGACACGTTGTCACCCCTTAGGGGTAAGATTAGTAAGTTTCCAGTAAAAAGCGTTTGAAGTTTTCGAAACTTAGTATTAAAAAAAACAAAGCAGCATTAAACTGCCATTTTACAATAGTATTCTGTAAGAGCGCGGTACTTTCCCGTTCGTATCGTCTCATTTGTACTACAACCATGATATAACTGCAGTGTGCCTTTACGACATATTAATCGACTTATAATTAGCGTGACGTTATTAATTCGGTCGCATGTTTTTTTATTTCCTTTATACGTAAATAAAACGTCAAAAGTAAATGTCTGAAGTAAAAAGCTTTGCATAAGTTGGTTTCGCAAGCAGATTTGACGACTTCAAAACTTCCGAACCAGGAGGGTTCTGAACATAATTTGGTTTCCTAGGCCATGTACACACCCTTTGACAATTTTTTCAGTAGACCGAAGAGTACAATCTACCATTATATTGTATTTTTATATAGAATAAATGTGACAAACGAGCACACAGTCCACCTGATAGTAAGTGGATGCTGTGGCCCATAAACACCTACATTGTACATTTATCTGTTAAGAATCAAAATTCAGATGCGTTGTCACTACTGAGGACTAAGATGGAATGCTTCATTTCCAGTAAAGGGGGTTCCAGTTCCTTACATTCACCATATGAAACACAGTAACGTTAAGCAGCTATTTCACGTTGGTATTCTGTGAAAGCGTGGGTCTACACCGGTCGAGCCGACTTATTCGTGCTACAACTATTATATAACTCCAGTAAAATGTGCTAATGTAAACTGAAGTACCCTATTTTTACAACCGTGGTTTATAATTTGTTTATGGTGTATTTTTATCATCGGGCCCTAATTATTTATTTTTTTCAATTTTATGTTACACGGATAATTGAGAGGATACAACATAACCATTTGGAAAATGTACGCTAATTTTTGTAATCATGCTAGCGATCCGCTACACCTTCGCCTGGTAAGGTTCTTTAACATACCGTGATTTAAAATTCAGATAATAATTAAACCATTTGTTTCATTAATCTTTCGATTTCCTAAAAAGTAAGAATTTCGTATGAAATATGGCCTAGATCATTCCTGGCTCTTTTTATGAAGTTTCATTACAATCTTTTTTTTATTAACTGGCTTTACGGCTCTGGGTATTAGTTCTTCTGAGCCTATTCATTACAATCGATTCAGCTATTCCACAGATGGGCCCGGATAGAACGACGGACAAACACTTAAAAATGGTTATTAATGTCTTAATGGAGTGCCCTTCGGAATAGTAAAAGATTATTATTTCGATATTACTGATAGATACTTCAACTTTCTTTATATGTATAGAATATAAATTACATGCCCTTTATACTTACTTATGAAAACTTGGGCCACCATTATTATTACTTTCTTAATTCATATTAATTTATTTTCTATGTTAACCTTTCAAACACGAAGCGGCCAAATTTGACTGCTTCGATATTCCGTCAAAATTCAAGCGGTCAAATATGACCGCACCCACTCGGGACCGCTCGAGATTTGCCAGGCGCATGCAACTGCATAAGAATTTAATCGGGATTGAAGGGTTAAAATACTTTAATCCCATGGAGGTGCGGTGAGAGAATTCATTACCCCAGAGTGATATAGTTGTCGTAAAAAGCAATACCGATTTGTGTGCATTTACCGGTTAACAACTCGAACTAATAAAAAAACTACGGTTGCCAACCCGCTTGCCTAGTGTGGTAACTATGGCAAATATCCTCCCTATGAGGCAGTATGCCCATGTTCAGTAGTGGACTTTTACAGACTGTAATAAATAGATGAGGAATACTTTCTTTCGGGACCTTTTTGTCTCTAAAATACTTAATATTATTCCAAACGGAAAAAAAACCCAGCTTTATTTTTTTCTTTTACCACGACTTTTACCGATCGGATGAGTATTAAATCCTCCAAGAGACACCTGAGGAAATAAGTAACTATACATTCGAAGCATAATAAAGGTCCTGACAGAAACAAGTACGACAAAAATTTAGCCAGTTAAATAATATGAATAAATAATAATACGCTGTTCGTCAGTACTACCCAACCTATTGAAATACAAGGTGTGCGATTGGATTGAGAGGAACCTAATGATATTTAAGTGAATTTAAATGGGTGTCAAGTATCCTGTTACCTACTGACGCTATTAAGCAGCAGTATACCCAAAGCCGTGTAGTGGCGGTTGAGAATATCCACTACCCCATATCTTCCCATGGGTGTCGTAAGAGGCGACAGAGGGCGACAGGCAGGAGATGGGCAGCAGTAAA